>DWAN01005368.1:0-11310 GCA_018230445.1 Heliconius hewitsoni
ATATATATATATATATATAATATTTCATCTAAATCTTATCTCTAAATCATTTTATTCAGGTAGGGTAGGTATATAGTATATAGTACAAAATTAGATGACGTCAATTGTGCGGTTGTAACACATGTACCTATGAAAAGATGGTCTGTTGGTCGCTTATAATATATCAGAATATACTTTAACCGCGAAGTTGCAGCAAAAGTTAGTTATCAATATATAGTGTATCACTATCTCAATCGAGTATTTCCACTTACATTTAAATGTAAAGTGGCGTCCATTGTCTCATATGTGCAGGTGTCTTAGCTGAAACTGCGCAATTCTTACAGGTTGTGACCGGTTCGCGGCGTGACGACGTAAAGTACGTGATGACACGTCACACGCCGCCACACATAACAATATTGATTCATTTTCTCATGTAAAATCTCGACTTGCTAATATGAAATTTACACAATTTATAGTATGGTGTGAAATGGTATAGGTAAACGCGATTATTTGTATTAATATCCTATATATAACTAGGAATATGTTGACGCTATCGTGGTGCAGTAAGATAGTGCCGGCTATAAATGCAATGGTTGAGAGTGCGATCCTCACTCAGCGTATTTGATTATTTTAAATATTTTTAAAGCGTGACACCACACTTTGAAAAGAAAAATACTTTTTTAAAAAACATAAAAAAAATTGAACGACCTACGTTCTCATCAAGGTACGACGAAATTCTTATAAGTTTATACCACTAACATCAAACAAATAACTATTTAATTACAAATGTTTTGATTCCGCCATACAACACCAATGGATAATGTGTGAAAATCGCTAAGCTATTACAGAAAATCTAGTGTTTAATATATTTTGTTCTTCTTTTTAAATTTAGTATAGGTAGCCACGTTCAAACAACAAAAAATGTTGAAACCGTGTGTATTATTAACCATTTCGAGCTTTATAACCACCAAACCAAATGTATTAGTCCAGTAGTATACCTCCAGTACAAACTTGTACATAGTGTTTGTATTCATAAATATAAAGTAGCTTGTATGTAAAAAAAATGACAATACAAATCTAAAATTTTCATTCATCCCTAGAGAAAACAGAACTTAGCCCCCATATAGAGCTAGATAATTAAATTAAAAAAATAAATTAAAATTAAAAAGTAACTTTCTCTGGTCTTCGAACAGTGCAATATTTATTTCGGCGTTCATGTTACCACACCATAGACTAACAGGTTATTTAGATATTAGCAATTCCTCCTATGGAATTCGACCCCACAACTATCGCGCTTACAATCAGTCAAAATCTAACTATCTACAACATTACTAGCGATATCATATCCGGTTTAATTTTTAAAGATCATTTATAAATTGTTTTCAAAATATTTGGTTATTTCTGAGTCCGAGTGTACACACAATTCGTGCAAATTGAATGTTTCGATCAGTCCACCTCGCTATAGTTATATATATATATACTTACAGTTTTACACTAACAGAGGTTCTTTGATCTCATAAAGTAAGTCATTCTATTAGGGTCCATCTGCCTCCTCTGCTAAAAGGGAGGAAAAGGCGACATTTGTTCCCGATGCTTAAGCTGATCACTAAAAATAGAGCCAGAAAAAATCTTTTAAGAAGAACATTTATTATTAAAGGTCGATAAAAAATTCAAACATAAAATAATATATCAATTCTTCTCCACCAGACATTACATTCGCATAGGAACGCACTATGTTCCTTTTACCTACTAAGAGAATAAGATAATCGGGAAAACCTAAACCTAGAACGTAAATAAAATACGTAATGATAAAAAAACATCGAATTGACATTAAATCATCACATACGTACGTACATCGTAAGTACGTAAATATAAATAGCTACAGATTGTGCACAATTGTCGGGTGATCAGAATCAATTGTACTCGTGAACAATATTTTATTGAAGGAAATGTAATACAAAAGTTTGCGCCATACGCAAATAGAATTATGCATGTAGGGTAAAACCAGGATCGACACCAGGATGGGAAAGACGCACTTTCTAAAAATCTTATTTACACAAATAAATATTAGGAATATGTTATTTATACATATTATATTTTTTAAAACATTATTTAATATGTCAGGCAATTTTTTTCAGTTTTATAAGCGAATATATCTAGGTAAGGTATCGAAAGGGAAAAATCTACGTTTCTTTTATTGCTATTTTGTACTAGTAATAAGGGTAGTTTTTGATTTAAAAAACTCATAAGTAACTATTTTTTTGAAATTTTGAAAAAAAAGAACCATTCAGGCTACCCTTCTTAGTAGTGTTAAAGAGCGTAAAAAACGTTGCGACTTTTCGCTTTCGATACTTTATCTAGGGACCGTCGATATTTGTAGGGGACGCTAAAAATACTTAAAAATTGAAAATATAAATATTTAATACTTTGTAACTTTATAAATTTGCAATGGCAAAAAACACATTTAGGAGACAATCATTGATTTTTTGTATTTGCTTACTGAAAATTTTCTAACCCGAAGGAAGAGTTGCCCGGAATTCTCAGAGGATAGATATGGAACTTAGAGCCTGATTTTCCACAATTCTATATAAAAAAAAGAGGCTCGTCAAGGAGTTATGTAGTTACAAGTATGTCGTGACTATTTTCTTATTTTCTATTAGACATTTTACGTAGATCACCTTCTGTTATTCAATAATAAACTAATTTAGTTCCATATAATGACACCACGATCTTCTTCATTAATGTCATCCTTTACAAATTTACGCCCTTCATTTATTGCGGGTCAGGCTGAGGGAACCTAGTATTAAGATACTTCCCTCCAGTTACTTTCAATAAATGACATAAGGTTATCTGTAAAATAAAACTTAGGTTAGAAAAGAAAAATAATACAAAAGATACAAAAAAAATCGATCAAATAGGAGTCAGTCTCGCATACCGAGGATTTCGTGACAATTTAAGGATTATATATAAACGGGAAGTATAATTTATATAAATAAAAAATAAAAATTTTTGGACAAATGCACTCAAAAAAACCAGTAAACCCGATTGCATGAAGATTAAAAAAACAAGCTCTATTAACTACAGGAACTATGGGAATTTGAAGTATGGGTCCCGACTGTTGACCTTAATGGCCAGGGGCCAATAGGGCCTTGTTTTTCACTTTATTGTTTTCATAATTTTCACACAAAGAGAAAAAAAGATTATATATACTGAAAACAAATGAATTCATAGCAATAGTCGATTCCCACTCGGGGTAATGAAATATTTAATATTTTCATTTCCTCCCTTTGGTGACAAAGCAGAACCAAAATTCGTCGAAATTGAGTGGGGAACGGAAGTGTCTTAGTGGGAATAGAGTATCTTAACACTAGTTTGCCAGGTTCCCTCTGCTTACCCTGCTATGTGCGGGATGCAGCGTGAAGCTAAAAACACTGAAATGATAATAATATACACAAGCAATCATACACATACTTGGATGTATCAATATACAGGGTGGAAGCGTCAGCGCTCCTTTTACGGGAACAGCATAAGTTGTTAAAATATTTTACCCTATAAAGTAAAATATTTTAACTTAAAATATTTTAAAATATTTTACCCTATAGGGTAAAATATTTTAACTCCATACCCTAAAGAAATTAATCAAGATATCTCAACAGTTTAGAGGATTTTTTTTTCGTTTCATAATGTTTATCCATACCAGTATTTCGTGTGACGCAGTTACGCATAGATAACAATAACGTAGACAATAACAATACTATTAAAAAAATACTACCAAAGGTTAAACAACTTTGAACTTTGCCGTCAATACCTGCGACTCGATTTCGGAATGAGGCGTAACCGGCGGTTTGCCTTTGATAGGTTTATATCCGCGTCGTTCTTGACAAATGGCGTTTTATTTTATAACGATAATTTTATTATTTATTTTGTTTGAAATAATCACTTTTTAATTTATAGGAAAATAATAATAGCAATAATTGTATAAGGCTTTTATAGTTAAAACTGTGGTTTCATTAAAAATTAAAGTAGTGCTGACCAAAGCACTCTGTATATTGTTACATGCAAGTGTGTGTGTGGTATAAATACATGTATCAATAAAAATGTTTAAATAGCCAATTATTGTTACAATAAAGGACCTCAGTCTAAATGTGTTGCGATTCCATTTTGATCTCGATGTCAAAGAGTATGATGTAAAACAAAAGATACTTAAATTTTATGACATGATTGGCGATGTATCGTAATGGACAATCAGCCAGATGATTTATATATTTTAAAATAGTTGTGTTTTGTTTTAAGTGTTGGGTTCCGTCATCCAGAAAGTAGATAAAAAAGTAGATAAAAAAATGCCAAATTATTTTTTTTTACTATTTTGATCTTTCTGGAATATGTTGGGGCCCTTGGGCTTACGTCAATTTGGGATCTATTTGGAAAGTAACATAAATTGGGGCCAATCGTAGGGGCACAAATGTGCGACTGTAAGCGCGATGGGTTTTGAGTTCGGTTGCCACTCAAGTTAATGAAATATTAAAATTTTTCATGTTCTGGTAACGAGACAAGAACACAATGCCTCCAAGAGAAGAGAAAAAAAAGATAACTTAATTTTAGCAAGCTTTAATTTTACATATATTATTATAACGGACTGTTTCAAGATTCCTTATAAGCTCCCAGATATGTAATGGCTCAATCATCCTCCCAGATATAGTTTGTACTTTTATTTGGTCTTTATCTTTACTGCATAATACACTAATAGTCCTCAACATTTCAGCTTTTCTATAAAGACGTAGATCTGGGGGCCCTGGGATCTTAGGCTAATTTTATTGTCATTGCATACTACACCTGTGAAGTTTTTTAAGCAAATCGTAGATAAAGTTTATTACGAATAATTGAATGTAATATAAGCTTGTATATAAATGAGTATGAAGACTCGCCGGAGGGTACGTTTGAAGAGATTTGTGTCGTAGCGTTAAAAGTTTCATTTTGACTGTTTCCCTGCTGAGGATAAAGCGGTAACCTAAAAAAATAGCGAAAAGTCGAGCCTTAAGTGTACCAACTAGTAGTGTCTAGATTCTCTTACATCTAGCTATACAAAAAATAAAAAAGTGTAAAATAATAAAAAAAAATCCTTTATTTCTAGTAGAGTTCATATACCAGACAACTGAAGTGCGTTATCTCCCCTTATCAACGGACGCGTCACGCGTGGGTGTGTCACTACTTTAATGAGTCATTATAATTAACAATTATTGTGAGTTCTGAATTTATCTTTCATGCTTACTTAATCTTAAGAAAGCAACTATTTATTACATATTTCCGGTAAAGAAACCTAAGAAATCTAGTATATTTAAGTCTCATTATTTATACTTATATTTATTTATATACCTACGAGTACATATTATTTAACTCGTTCGTTACTTAATGACTGACAGACAATAAAGAAAATACTGAACTTTTAAAATTAGAGTTTGCCATATTTTTAGGTTAAAACTGAAGGGGAGCACGAGAGGATTTTTCTAAATTCGTACAGGAACGAAAAAAATATATTTTTAATTTGACTTATAAAAACGAGGCAGTTGGATTGCTATCTGGGCCGGCGTACCAGAGAGCGAGCGGGACTGTCAAGGTGTAGGTGGGTTATTGTCCTCTCGATTGGTTAGTGCAGCGGTAGAATACCAGGCGATCAACCCGACATTACCTTGGGTTCGCTTCAAGCTAGGGATAACAAGGGTACTCCGGTTGGCGGCGGATGCATCAGTATACTTAGTTCCATTAGGCGAACAGAAGGAATTTTTAAAAAGAGTCAGGGATGTTGTAGTTATTATTAGAGGAAATAAAAAATTAATGTGTTGATTTAAACAGATGTGTAGGAACTGCGCGCACTGGTTACGAGGGAGTGCTAGCTCAGTATGGTGATAAAGAAATAAATGAGACTGGAAAGCTTATATTGGGAATTTGCAAAGAAAGAAATTTGTTTGTGGTAAACAAAAAAAAGGAATTAAAAAAAGGAATTTGTCAAACATTTCACAAATTCCAATGTATACATAAGTGCGAATGAGTGCGTTCTAGTGGATCAGCGTATTCGAAGCCAAGTTATGGACACGCGAATGTTAGGGGGTTCTGAGCTGGGAACAGACCTCTATCTAGTCGTTGCTAGAATAAGGGATCAGTTCGTATATTGGCGTAGTTACATGCGTTGTCCAAACTTGGAGTCAAATTACCGCACAAGAAGCCGGAAGCGTCCAGATCCACCGATTAGAGAGGAATATCAAGAAAAAGTTTCCAAGAAGCTAGACATATTTGCAAATGGAATTATTGAAGTATGCTGGCAGCATTAGCTGGCAGCTGGAAGCAGCAATAGGAATATGAGGTAAAAAGAGGATTTAGTAAAAGGCGAGGCAAGCGAGCTCATCAACAAGGATGCGCCATGTCAGCTAAGTTGTTCAATTTGTATTTGGGTAACTGTTTCCAAGGAGTGAAATAAAGTGACATGGGAGTCAAAGTAGGTGAGGTGTTGAATGTAAATTGCCTGCTTTACTCAGATGATACAGTGCTCGTTGCAGGCATTAGTCATCACTCTGAAAGAAGGGTATGAAAATAATGATCGAAGGCTGAAAACGAATAAGACAAAGTTCTGATATTTGAGAGAAATGAAGAAAGGTCGAAATGCAAGATGGTAAGATATTTGAAAGAGTGAATGATGTGATCTCTTCTTAGGACTCAGCCTACCTGATTGAATCCGCAATAAAGAGATACGCAGAATGGTAGGTACTAGCGAGGACGTCACGATGAAAATGAAGAAAAACGTGCTCAGCAGGTTTGGACACGTCGAACGAATGAGTGATGAAAAAATGGCATACAATATTTAAAGTAAGCGGTAAGAGAGGTAGGGGTAGACATCGATTGGTCTTCGAAAGCACAGTATCTAGGATACTGGAAGAAGTAAAAAGCATGATGATCCACGGAGGCCATGTATGAATAGGCTGAACTCAGAGGACGAGGCTAAAGAGATATGTAGAGACCGTAGCGTTTGGTGCTTCATTCTCTCTGATTATCCCGCTATGGAAACAGCATGAAGCTAAGTTATGTTTTAAGTTAGAAAAAAACTCGTTTTTCTCAAGACACATTAGCTTCACACTGTATTCCGCTTATAGCAAGATAAATAATTAGTACCTAGTGCTGACCGCCTAATTTTCTAGCCATTGCATTTTGAGTGGCGGATCTCATATTTTGCAAACATTCTTAGAACATAATAATATATTATATATATTAGAAAGAAGATAACAAAATCTCGTTGCGCTATGTATGCCCACCAGGGCAAAGAAATTAGAAAAAATCATTCTCTCGATTAAAAACTGGTCCCACAACCGCCGTGTACAAGCTAGACGTTGCTCCGCTGTGCCACGACGGTCACAATACAAACGAGTAATACTATACTAAAAATAAAGTAATAAATATATTTTCCTTTACAAATGTAATAAAACTCAATATTCCTTAAAAGCCTGTGTATATCGCAGTTACCATAGCAACATGAATACAAACAACATTATTCACATAAGATATGTAAATTTTTATATTACGGAAAAAAGGATAAAATGTGTGTGCGGCAAATTTTGCAAGAAAGAAGATAACAAAATCTCGTCGTCATCATGGCCTACCGCAGCGATTGTGGGTTCGATTCCAATCGGGGGTTTTTTTAATTATTTGATATATTCATTTTCTCGCTCTGGTAACAAGGCAAAGGGCGGTGCTCAATACGCAATAACTCGAAAATTCGGCGGAAAGTGGAGAATGAAATATCTTAACATCCCCTTTCCTTGCCCTGCTATATACAGCATATAGAAGCCAAAAAAACAAACTTTTGTAGTCTTAACGCTGGTAACGTGTTTGGTTCATATCACGTATCGCTAGGTAATGAGGCCATCGTGGCGAAGTGGGATAGCGTTCGGCTGTAAACCCAACGGTACAACTTAGTGGAAACTTAAGTTTGCGAGGTTATGTACTCATTTTATATGAAATTAACTTGAAATATATGTTTGTAATAGTTTTTTAGGATTCCGTATCTTAAAGTGAAAAAACGGAACCCTTTGTTCTCCCTAGGATCTCTTTGTTGTCCGTCTATCAGTCTGTCAATTCTATTTATCATGATCGCGTGGAGATCGACCGGAGAAGCGAGAGTAGTTCCATACAAAAATTGGAATCTCGAGATTTTTCTGAAATTCAAGAATATCTTAGGCCGAGCCATTTCATCTGATACCTCACTTGGACTAGCACCTTTAATACCAAACAATACTTACTACCTGTAGATGTTAGCTGCCATATGCCAATTCTAGGTCAACCGGAAGTACCATATTAAATATGTCGTAATACGTATTTTTGCGATATATATGACCATTTCTTTTTTTTAAGTAAATATAGAAATATGTTTTTAACGAAATCAAGAGATCGTAGATCTGAATACATACAAAGTTTGAATTTCAACTCGATATCCCCAAGCGTTCTTGAGATTAAGGCTCTAATTGACAGACAGGCTGACGGGCAACAAAGTGATCTTTTAAGGGTTTCTTTCTTCTTTAAAAGGTACGGAACCCTAAAAACACGGAATCAAGAACATTTTGCAACTTAAATAAAAAAAAGTACTTTTTATTACAGGCAAATGGTACCTTCCTATAACTTTAAAGTTAGTACTAACTTTAATATTGTTTATAGCTCTATTATAGGTAGTTTGAACTTTGATGACTGAAGTTTTTACTTAGTTCATTTTAGAAATACTACTTCTAGGTAAGAGTGACCTGAGTAGTCTGCCAGTTAAAAATAACTAATGACGTCACTCTCAATAATCAAGAAGACAGTTAAAACACGCGATGCTCTTGGGAACCTCTTACGTACCCACATTTTAAAAATGATATCGCTGCTGTTGGCTTTTATCAATCAACTATCACTCAAAAGAACGGTTTTCACAGCGTAAAAGAAATGAGCGTGTAAGGTTTAAGCGGAACGGACTCCTTTTAAATAAAATAGGTTTACATTTCTAGCAACAAAGAGTTTTATATTTTGTAATTACTTCACTCTGCTTCCTAGAATTGAGCTCTTCCTGCTCGGTCCTTTTCGCTCTATTATTTATTGGAAATACAAGTATGCAGTTAACTTTTGCGAGTTCAAAGCAGTCCTTAACGGGATCTGCACTCTTGGTGGAAACGGGTTTAAAATAGGTAGATAGCAGAGGATAAATATTTTTACTTTAAGGTTTTCTCTGACTGCCAAGCTAAATGCAGAAAAACGTGATGAAGTAGCTTTTTCCTATGTGTCATTTGTAAAATGCCATACCATATATCTAGGTATATACCAAATACTCATATACATCTAAAATTCTTACGTTACTGAACGACTGACTGACAACGGACAGTTAAAGCTACATAGCATAGACTACATTCTTCGTTCGCACAGGGAGAGCATGGCGCTCATTGCCGGCGTCTGTATTTCCTGTGACTTACATTGTGGAGGTCCTAAAAACAGTAAATAGGTATTTATGAGGCCACCGTCCACCACAGCATCACGCTTGATATCGCAGGCTTAACGCAAGCTTATTTCAGTATTTTAAAGAAGAAAGATGACATGGCATTTGGCATGTTGTTCCCTTGGCAGGTGTAGAACACTATGAAAGGTTTTTCAAAATTCCCACGAATACGGAAAAACTAAATTTTACGTTTTGTCTACACCACTGGTCCGCCTAAATATGGTCCGCAAACGATTTTAATTTTATGACTGAGGATGGCGAGGAAAGATTCTGTTTGATTATCACAGTAAATTTTTATTACATGCATAGTGGTCCCTGCTACCAAGAAGGATATGAAAGTGGTCAAAAAGGTAGGGGACCCCTGGTCTACACAGATGAATTTAAGGCAATAACTAATTTAAAGAAAATATTTTTTTATACTATCCTTAACTTTCTATATTTTCTTACCGCCGAAGTTTTGCGAATCGATCCTAAAGACGATCCTAAAGACGAAATCGAATAAAGACGAAACTGAACAAAATGGATTTAATTTTGATAGAATTCACTTTGTATCTCGCATATAAAAAAATATATTCAACAAAAAAATTTTGTTTGGACGATTCAACACTCAACGCCGTTTCGACTCGTCTTACCAGAGTGAAAAATACGGCCTGAATTAAATATATATTCACTATATTCTAAAGTACATATTGTTAGTTTGTCGAAGATACACGCTAACGCACGTGTTAGCTCGTTGTATGCAGACATATATTTATAAGAGGCAACCAATTTACATTTTCCGTCAATTTTCGAGATGCGCCTGTAAAGTTTATTATTACTCTGAAAGGCAGTGAGGTGTTAAGAGATAACAAACTGACATTTTTCATGTAGCAACATATGCTTGGAAAACTTCACTCGCAATTCATTTTATTGAAACCGTTGAACTGGAAATATAGTCACTTATACTAGTTTTACACTAGTGGTCAAATGGAAATATCTGAAAGTTTTGTAAGGTACATGACGCACTTTAAGTGCCCGAGGTAGTTCTGACCGCAGATATAGCAGGTTCAAAAAAAACTACTAATGAGTGTTATACAGTCTATGTATAACACACATTAGTAGTTTTATCCTATCCCCTTCTCAATACATTATTCTATAAAAAAAATTCCATCCAAGGAATTGTAGACCTAGGCATTCGATATTAGCTTGATGACTCTACGTGTTCCTCAGGAAAAAGAAAGACAGACAGAAAGACGGATAACAAAATCATCCTGTAAGTGTTTGATATGCGTATTTCTTTTGAGGTATGACACTAAATAATACGGCACTTTCACCTAGTCTAAAGAATTTAGGGTTTTTATAGTTTCATGCTGCACCGCAATATAGCGGGGTATACAGCGTCAACCCAATGATAAGATAGTCCTTTCTCTACATTCTAGCCAATTTTTGAGACATTGTGTATTTGAGGGCCGAACTCAACAATCCTAAGATTTCTATATCTCGCATAAGCGTGAGGTGTATACTATAATATTGTTTGCCCGACAACATATACAATGCCGTAGTGACACACATACGATAGGAACGACAAATAAAGATAAGCTCGTTACGCCAAGTTTTCGCCTTAAAAAGTAAATAAATCTTTTATGGATCTGATCTGATGATTATACGTGTATATTATAAAATTCCGCAATGTATTCTAATTTTGTCAGTACAACAATTTAAAGTATCTGTAAAATTATGTAATAATTAAATTATTTTAATTACATGGCCTTAATCTCTCAATCACCTCTCCACTTTTTTATCTTCTCGATGTTAATCTAAATATAACTAAAGCTCACAGAACTAAT
>DWAN01005369.1:0-11309 GCA_018230445.1 Heliconius hewitsoni
AAAAATTCCAAAAATGTTGGAAATGGATTCTGTTAGTTATCCTTTAACACCCTGGTTAATTTTTTTAAAATATTTTCAATATACAGAAACGACTTTTCTACAGATTTATTATAAGTTTAGATTGAGCAAAAACTTAGTATCTATTTTTTACATATAATTTGTACCCATTGGTTATAGTTGTAATGTAGTAGTTTGTAGTAGACTACCCTATGTTTGACAATATATACTTTTGTATAAAGTGATATACACGTTGCTGTGGAAACGCAAAGGTATTGTTCAGCTGGACGCGTCAGTTGGTTCTTTAGTTTGTATGAATACTCGTATAATATGACAATACGTAGTAACTAATACATCTAAATGAAAGTGCTAACATAATAAAGATATATAAATGCGTGACGTCAGTGGTTTATCCAAACAACTTTTCACTCGGGACGGATTAGGAAGTATTTTATTAAGAGCTTGCGAGCTTATAACTTACTTGTTGCCTTATTAAAAGCTTTTATATGTTTGCACATTGACGTGCGTGCGATACGATATCGAAGTTATGGTGGGAGCCGTGGAGTTGAGCTTTTTCTGTTTTTGTGTTAGAAAAAAAAAAATTGTATTAGTAAAAAGCAGTATTTATAAGTATGGCAGAAATATATAATTTTGAATTCTTTGCTGCTCAAAATTGCTTGTTCGTATTCTTATTTATAACTGAAAATTATAAAAATTACTATTTTTTTACTATGTTCAATAATATAATACGTACGAATCGTACCACTACCGTTTAGTTATTTACGCAAATCAAGTTATGGATTGCGTAAACAACTAAATACAAAATGTCCCCCTGGCAATTTCAGGAAATCTTATGTTAAGTCCTCTCCAGCGTCCTACACCGTGGCTGTGTATTGTCTGACAGTCACTCAATCATGAGAGAGCTTAATATAAATAGGTTATATGGTATATATCCATGGAGTCACATAAATCATTACATCAAAAATTTCATACAAATTGTTACTAAAAAATCCTTATTTTCATTTCTATATCAACAAAGAAATATTAGCATTTTAATTATGAGCTATACATATTTTTACATATCATGTAATATTTTGCAAGAATTTTGGTTCAATTTGAGAAGACAATTTCAGTTTTTCCACAAATGTTCCTCCAAAGACGTCTTTTGAGATATCACGTACAAAGAAAACTACGTAGTTCGGGAACGCTACTCAACGAGCACTACTTGCGCCACGCACCGTACAATTTTACCTTACTTAAGAATTATTACATGACGTTCGTTTAAATTTTCATATTTCTATTGAATAAATTATTTATTCACATTGCATTATTTATTGGTTAGAGCACTTGGCAGTTTTCTTAAAATTTAGTATTTGTTTTTTTCTTAAATCAATAAAATAAAAAGAGTGCCCTTTCTCTAATTCTTTTTCTTTCTTGTTATAAGATACATTAACATCTTCAAGATTCTTATATTTGGAGGGTCAAATGATTCTAACTTAGGCAAAGAGTACCTGGGAACCTAGTGTTAAGACACTCCGTTCCCAATAAGACACTTCCGTTGCCCCCTTCTTTCCCCCAAAATTTGGAGGTAACTCAACAAGGAAATGAAAATGTATGATATTTCATGGCCTCAATTAGGAATCGAATCCACAACCTGTCGAGTTGCAAGTCGACACGCCTGTGGCCCTGTGCAACGACTGGCCTAGAATCAAATTTTAAGCTTATTTACAATTCAGATAAAAACTTAAAATCATATCGAACCTTGTAAAGGTTCGTTCGATTATGTTTTATGAGATTTATAACTACGGCGATTCTCACTTGGGGAGTTATAAAAGAATTATTTTCATTTCTTCGCTCTGGTAACAAGATAAAACGTTGCGTTAAATTCTGCCACTCAACATACAATATCTCAAAAATTAAGCAGTACCCTGCTATATACGGAATACAGCGTAAAGTTTAAAAAAAAGTAAGAAGGTCATATATAATATTAAAAAATCGTATCGTTCATCGTATCTTGTAAAGGTTCCCCATAAATCCTGTACAAATCAGATTGATAGATGTTGTAAACAACGTTCAGGTAAAACAATAAACTTTGTACCCACATGTCACTACAGCTTACGATTTAGGTGCGAATAATTTATAAGTACAGGGCTTTTTATGGGGCGCAAGCTTTAACAAGAATGTGAGAAGGGGAGATCAATGAGGGCAACGTTTTTTCAATAATTAAATTAATGTTGCATGTGTTTCAGATAAAGTAAGATCATTATTTATGTTTTAGTTATATAAAAGTTTTTTAATTGGAGATTGGATCATGTCTAAAAGGTATTTATAAAGATATTTTTAATAAAGATATTTTTATACGTTGTCATTTTTTCAAGTGGATATCAAAGGCAAAATTCCATTGTCAGATTTCTTTTACTTTTATACGATGGGCACAGGCAGTGACTACTACGATTTTCCGCCTAGAAAAAGTAAGGCATTAGGTTCCGTTGCATTAGTTTAGTATTTATCTTGAATAAATAGCAATTAAAGGAAAATAACAAAGAGGCAGGATATGTGAGTAAAACTATTCAATATTCACATTCGTTCGTTATGTCGTTTCGCCACAAAAATTTTACATTTAGTGTAGTTAACGCGATTCCACATTATAAATACATCTTCATCAGGATTTCTGGACGCGTCCAAAATATGTAGATTCCTTAATGATGTTTTTCTACAAGAGCGAGTGAGTGATAAATGATTTTGAGGAAAAAGGCACTACTATTCCGGACGTATGGAAATAAACTCTGAAAATTCATTTGCAAGAGAAATGTTTTAAACCTAAATGTTTTACCATCTTTTGGAAATAAAAATGCTTCACGTATCATCTTGACTATAGCAGGGTAAGCAGAGGGAACCTAGGCGCTTATTGCCAGCCTTCCGACCCAAGCTACTCCACATTGTAGACTCGATGGTTAGTTCTTTGGCTCTCATCTCCCATTACCACATCCAGCAATCGCCCCCTAGAGAATCCAGGAGTAGTCAACTCTACGGACATACACAGCAATGAACTTTCTTCAGATAACACATTCTTACGCCGTCAGGTATGTGGCCATACTATCTCGTAATTGCAATTGTACCAATCTAAAATCGAACCTATAACAATCGTAGTTAAATCATGTATCCAACGTACATCTATATATATAAAAAGACTTGTCCTATATAATGTAACAAAATGAATAAACATATTTGTGTTTAAACAAATTCCATTAACACGTGAGCTTAATGTCGGGTGAAGATAAAAGGCAATGAAACGTTACGAGCTCGTTTAGACTTAGACTGGCTTGTTATCATTTTATGTTTATTGTTATAGCGCAGTTAGCTGACGGCCGACCTGATATGTCTGAAGTTCAAACATTAATAATTAATTATAAATTGTTGTGTGGATGTAGAAAACGATGAAGGATGTTTTTTTTACGTGACAGATTAAGCAAAGGGAACTTACTATAAGAGACTTTATTCTTAACGGTCTTGATTTCATACTGAGCTCAAGAAACGGAGTGTATTAACGTTAGTTACAGAGAGCTCTTCTTACTCTGATATATGTAGGAATCAATGTTAAGCTAAATCAAATTCTTCACTAATATCCGAGCTGCTAGTAAAGCAAGTTGGAGAACTACAAGAGTTGGCACAAAAATACCGGACGCACATTAGCTCAGTATTTACGTCCCTTGACGACATTATTTGGCACCAAGATTTTCCTTTCTTAAATCAATTTTTGTGCTTAGGTTTTGGTAAATAAAGCCTCCGGCTTCTTAATCTATTCCAGTTGGTGGATAGTACTCATAAATATTTAATAAATTTATATTATAATCGAGATGTTCAATCTCGATTCGGTTGAAAAATATACGATTCTAAACAACTCTTATAGAAATTCCGAACTATTATATCGAGTTTATCTATCTTGGTTGCAAACGGTTTTTGTTTTGTCATTCTGTATATAATACCTCCAACATTGACGGAAAATGGAAGCAGAGTTGAATTCTTACTTGGTTGACTGTCTAGCAATATCATGGGTAATGGTAATCTTTAATTATATTTTCACTATTTAATTAAGTATTTACTTGTATACAGTCTCATGTCCAATAACTAACATAATTTTAAACCTAAAACACTGCGTAAACATAATAGAGCTTTTATTTGCGTAATAGAAAACAGAATAGACCCAAAACGTACAAATCATTTTTCTTATGAAGACTATCCCTATGTGGAGGGTCCGGATATAAATGAAGGTGCTGTTTTTGCCACTCGTAGGAAATACGTTTGATATGATTTATGAACTGGCGACCCTCTCGGTTCCTCAAATTTTGGACTAAATACTGACTTAAGTCTATTTTTTTTGGTGAAATATATAAATGATAGTAGAATTTACTTTTAATTTATGATGTTCAAAAAATTTTTGGCTTGAAATACCAGAAATTAAAAGAATTTTTATATCAAGTATAAGTATATAGTTTTAAAGATATTTAATTGATTGTTAAATTTATCGCATAAAAGTAACGTGGTATAAACTTATTCAATATTTCAGCATGGAGTGATAAATGCAAAACAGGTAAATAGATTTGCATAAGCTCTGTATCTGCTTACCATATAGTATACTTTTATTATTATTATTTTAAGCTTTACACTGTATTCTGCACGGTGGACAGAGGTGACCTTCGTCCGCGTATTAAGACACTCTGTTTTTTCAGGATATGACGAATCGAATCGAATGCCCTACCATCGCGTTTGCTCTGTAATGATAATTATATATGTGCATAAGAAATACTTAGTCATCACACAACTTGAATATAAATAAGCCCACTTGTTTTCGTCGTAACGACGAATATGATTTATGACGTAACGACAGGACGTTAATAGAGTCGGGCGTCGATAATCTCCACGGAGGAGCGTCTTTGACACTTTGCAGTCGAAATTCTATTAATCTTAGATACCGTTATAAATACACCGAGTAATATTCAATTGGATTGAAACCAAACTATCCCGGGATTTAGTTGTTTAAATTATATTTAGATTGAAATTCGTAGTTTAGTTTAGATTTATTATATTTTGATTATAATGGCGACGGCGGTGTGAAATATAAACAACCATTGATAAAAATACTGTCACTATACGAAAAATTTAATTTTATAAAGAACATTTTTTTGCAAAAACACTTGTCGCTGTAACTATAATTTATATCGGTAGAATGCAATAGTGTCGTACTGCTTTGTCGACGATACGATACGATCAGTTAAGACAAACTGCTATTTTTTAATTCGTGACTGTAATTCGTAAACTAAACGTAAATTTTAAATTCGTAAACTAAAGAAAATGGTTTCATCTAGTATATTTCATAGTGAGATTATCTAGTTAAGGGTTATTTAGATTGATCATAGTTCCTAAGTACAATTTAATTTTATAACAAATACCGGCACATTTTGTTAAATGTCGTGTGTTACACTATATTGCACTATATTTTGAATGGCATTATATTTTTAGTGCCATTCTTCCTTTAAGCCTAATAAAAAAATGAAAAATAACACCGCCACCGACTAAGAATTTTGTTTAGAGTAACGACTCTCTCTATTCATTAGGATATTTTAACATTTGTTTGGTTATTTAAAAAATTTAATGCTTCTAAAATCAATTAAATAAATGATCATAGTAAAGAGATTCATTTAACTACATCAGTAATTAAACATGTTAGCTTTTAGTGACAGGAATAATTTGACCATAATTTGCATATTCACAGGCTTAAAATGTCCCTACAAAATTAATTCGAGAATAAGCAAATGTAAATGCAAAGTGAAGATTATTTTTTGAAAGACTATTTGAGAGATACAAGTGATAATTAAGAAGAATATAAAAAAAAACTTGTTCTAGTATGTAGGCTGAACTTCATCCATTTGGAAAGAAAACGCAAGTAATGTAACGCAATGACACATCATCAGATGAGTGAGTTAACTCGCAATGAAGAAGGCGTTAACCAGAATGCAAATATGCTAGAAATTAATTGTATTTTTTTACTTGTTGTGAATAAAATAAATCTCGTTGTGTTTTATTATTATAAATTGTTTTTTAGCAGGGACAGCTTTATGTGGGTGAAAATTATCTCCAAATGAACAAATTCATGAAAGTAATTCCTGGTCGACTATGTGCAGTCGTGCATTTCCACGTGATTTTTACTTGCTTCTGACGATGACCCAAGTAACTTACCATTAAAACATGTTCTGCAAACCAACATTGACATGATTAAACTCGTCTTATTCAGATTCATCATCGATTATTCTTCGTCTAGTTCTTTTTCCTCGCCAAGTGTTCATCTTCGTAGAGTTCTTCTGATTGTTTTTTTGTCTGAGTACTGTCGCATATTCTTTAAAATCTAATTGTTTTGTATTGTAAGGTAAGATTCTAGGCCAGCCAGTGTTAACATATAGAACCCAATTGTAGATAAAGGTAAAACCTTGTAACAAGTAACAACCTCAAGTAGATTTTATATAAATAAATTTAAATATGTAACTACGCACAATTAGAAATTAGTTAATTAGTTTTTTAAAAAATATATAATCTTAACTCCTATTTTTAAATACGACAGACTATAGAAAATTTTAATACATGTCTCTTGTGTTTATTTGTGCCTATAGAACTACTTGTAACATATTGTATCAACAAATACAATAGAAGGTCCCCACAGACAGATGTGTTCACAGCATCCGCCGCAGCCTCTGACCGCAATCTTTGTTATCTCAGGGTTAACCTCTTAACGGACATTTACTGCTATATTATTGATTCTAATTGTACCTATACTATAACAGTTCAAAAGGTAAAAGTTGAATGTGGATAATATATAGACTATTTTATATCTATATAGGCATATATTAGTAAAATGAATAAGGAAAAGTTAATAAAAATTTTATAATACTTTACTTGTTTTAGTGGTAGTGTGGTCGGGTACCATTTGATGGGAACTTTTAACATAGCTTCTTATTTATAATATAAGTTATTTTGACCCTCTATTCTCAGCCAATTTGCTTAAAATTACATTGTATCCAATAAAATAAACACAATACAACGTTATCATATCATAAATCTATCTAAACGTGCATAGAACGAGCACCAGGATAACGAGAATATATTTTTAAGTGTAGGTTTTTAGTTTATTAGGTTTATTATTATTTAGATGTTTGTTAATTTACATGTTCTTCCGCTGTGGGATACGCAAGGATACTTTTGTGTTAAGACTAACCATTTTGCACATTCTGAATCAAAATATTGCCAGCTAGGTGGTGGGGCCTAACAGGATAACATCTACAACTACAATATCAAATTCTTTTCTACTACGTTACAATAATATTTTATTATATTATTACTTTAAAAAAAATTATAAGGTTGGGTTCCACAATTTAACATTTCATGAAATTAATTGTATGATAGTTGACTCATCTGATCCTTATTCCCTAACTGTACCTACAACAGTATGAATATAGTATTTTAAATGTAAATTATAAAAATATTGAACATTCATTGCGATACTCAAATCGAAGATTGCAAAATTTATCTTTTAACTTAACTCAAAAATCTTAAAATTCTGTTTCAAAAAGATTTGCTTTCCTTTTTATTTTCTATTATATATTCGCACAGCATCATCATCAGTTTTCTCTTAATTTTAATATCACTTAATTTAAACTAAACGAACAAAGCTCTTGGTATGCAAGTCTGATATGGTCTTGTTAGTGGTTGCTGATCAGGTCGTTAGCTTTCTTCCCATTCTTATATTACAATGGCTCTACGAAATATCACAAAGCGAATGACAGACTTTTTTCCATATAAAAAACTCCTAACGAACTAAAAGTTGAGAATCTCTCTGTAATACGAATCAACCACCTCTCAATTTAAATGCAGATCTCATCGGGTTTCATTTTATTACAGGTTTTTTATCCTTGATAAGATAAAAGTTGGTTATCTGATTTAAAACTCTTGATTAGATTGCCTTCGATCGATATTTGGTGTGTTCGTTAAATTAAGACAGTACATAGATGATTATTATATATTTTCATTCTTCCAGTTTTCAAAGAAAAATTTACTTTTAAAAACAGTTAGAGGTGGAGGTCATTGTAGCACAGGGGCACAAAGGTTGTGTCTGTAACGCGGTTGTGAGTTCGATCCCCACTCAAGAGAATAAATTATTATTTCATAATGTTTTAATTTCTTCGCTCTGGCACCAAGGCCTGGCGTTCACAACCATTCAACACGTACGGCTTCGAAAAATTCAGCAAAAAATGGTAAACAGAGTGCCTTAACACTAGGTTCCTTCTGCTGTAAGCAAGTTGAATTTAATTCATTCAAATTCATATTTAAAGTAAATTGACTATCTTGTTCTTGCTATACTAGGAGTAAAAGTGGTAGCTTCAACGGAGTACAGAGTGATTTAACAATTCTATAAATTTTATATCCATAATATTACATATACAATATACGCAATACTACATACGCAATATACAAATTATAGGCAAAAAGTAAATTAAATAAAAATCAAATAAATAAGAACGGAATATTTTAGCCCTAGGTTCTCTCAGCTCTGCGAAACATGAGATATAACTGAAAATAATATAAACCACAACATAGCTCATTTAACATGTAAGAAATAAAAGAAGCAAAAAAATCCCCAAAGCTCCTAAGAATAATCGGCTTAAAATGCAACAGCTATTCCACTACATTATTACAGTCACGCGCGTACAAAATGCGCTCACGTGTCAACAGCGTTGCCGTTAAGCACGGCGACACGACATGGAGAAACCTTTGTATTTAACATACACAAGTATACACACGTATAGAGTTTCATGAAAGATCTATACTAGCTTTTATTTGCGGCTTCGCCGGTATGGCTACATAGAAATAGTGGCGAGTTGGTTGTAGACGTAACAAAATCAATAGTATTCCTTGAAATAGACTATTTAATTAGACAATTTTTTTTCAATTTCACTTAGGATTTCCTGAAGTTCACGCGTTTAATCAAACAAATAAATATTTGCTTACGTTGATTTTTGTAAATGCGAAAACAAAAAATCATCTAAGTAAATAAATGAACGAACGGACAAACGGACAAACAAATAAATAAAATTAAACGTTAAGTGGGGGACAGAGTCTTGTAGCGCTAAGTTTACTCTCCCTACCCTGCTTTATGAAGAACACAGTGTAAAGTTATAAGAAAATTAAATAAAAATATAACCACTTAATCTATTTCAACTACGCCACGAATGCTAAGAAAATTACGATATGCAAAATTAATTAGAGCCTTATGAGGCTTTGTCCCAGACAATACGACTGAAACAAATATGAACAAATCTAATTATCGTAAGTTTTTTACTTGATGATTGCTCTTTATGGAGAAAAGATTTAATTAAAAAGAACTTGCTAACGTAGTCGGGTGGAGCGGCAACTAATTTGAAACTTTCACCTTTGAAATGTTTAAGGATAGATATTCATTTGAAATGCTATAAGATAGTAAGCTTTCAAAAAAATATCTATGATAGTTTTTGGAGGCTTCAGTGAAGCCCAGAGGCCCAGCGTCTAACCGTAAACGTGACGTTTGTGGGTTCCTTTTCCCAACAGGGGAAATGAATAATTCTGTTCATTACTCTGGTCGTAAGGTAAAGCTCAGTGTAGAGTTTTACCACTCAACACTCAATGTCTTGAAAGTTTTATTTATATTTTTGTATATATCAATGTAACGAGCGTGTAGCTTGTAAAAAATATGTTATACTTTTGCACCGTTCTGTGTTTTTGTTTCATTAATCCTGTATTGTTGGTTGCCTGTAAGAGATCGCTCTTAGCGATAAGGCCGCCATTGCACATTGATCTTATGTACTTGTGAATCAAAATCCAATTGTAAACGTGCAATAAAGTGTTATTAGTATTATTATTTGTCGCAGCGTGAGGAACAGAGTGTTTAGGACTAGGTTTCCTTTTCCTACCGATATATATACGGGACTGCACAAAGCTGAAAAAAAAGCTCTTAAACGTGTAGCTAACTAAGAAAAACTACCATTATCCAAGAGTGCGAAATTAAAAAACATTAAAAGTTTGAGGATTATTGCAGGAGTTACCGAAGTTATTTGCAGATTAATCAGGGGTCGGTCTGGGTATTACAATATCGATTACAACTTTTATTTCATATGAGTGTATATAGAGGGAAATATGGGATTATAAATTCTCTTTTATAATAAAAAGTACTGTAACATTGATTTTTTACAGCTTCATATAATAGAGTACGCCAAAAAAGCCTGGAGAGTGTCAACATACTTTATTGTCCATTTTTCACACGAGATATTACGTGGTGAACGATAGAACTCATCGCCGTATATTCTCTTACTAGAACAGAAATAATAAATGAAATCGGTTTCCGTGGGTAAGTAACGAACCCGTAACCATCAAGCCCCATTACGTCACAATGAGATTTTCTTTTTTGTACATGATGGAAAACTTTTAATAAGACAAAGAACGGCGTTCATTTCAGAAAAGTGGACATTGCATGGAGAACTTAACAGTAACACTTAACAGTAGGTTTTTCAAAAAAAAACTATCACATCTAATCAACTGCATGTATTCATCATTATTACATTCCAAGAAAGCAAAACACAAAATTTACATCTAAAATAAAAAAAATGTTTCATTAGAAATTTTCATTGCGAGAACCTTTTGAATTTTAAATTGAATTTGATTCCTAGAACAAATTTGAGTTAAGTTAGACGCTAATTAATACAAGGTGAGATAACAAGATAGCTTTGTGAACGTAATGAGGGTAGATGTGAAAATGATGTTGTAGCGTATTCAAGACGTGGGTAGTATACGACGAATGGATAAAGCCTCAGTGTAAGGTTTCATTGTGTAAAGTGTTCTAAAGGATTCATGAAGGATTCGAACGTTGAAATTAGTGGGCTTATTATGAATTGTAATGATTTTAGGAATCTCCCGAAATTTGGAGGGAATATATAGTCGTTTTACACTGTATCCCCCATATAAAGAGGCATAAGGAACCTAGTTTTAAAGTATATCATACAGTTTTTAAGCGTAGCCAACAAAAATATTTAGTTTCATCATCTATTATATAATACTAGCGGCCCGCTCGCGGCTTCGCCCGCTTGCTCCGCTCTTATTATATAAATAAAGACAGTAAAAATATTTTATCTGTACTTTTGGTAATATTGACTAAAATGGATAGAGGGACACTTAAAAAGAATAATAGAAAAAATTTTTTAGAAAAAGATTTTTTTTTGAATTTTTTGTCGGTC
>DWAN01005370.1:0-11308 GCA_018230445.1 Heliconius hewitsoni
GGAAGAAGAAAGAGGTCCTCTAGAATATCACATTGTATTAGAATTTAAGATAGACATTGTGCAAGCTTAATAGTATTTTACTCTGGAAGAAATATAAGTTTTGTAAAGCCTGGAGGTGTTTGATTTCGTTACACGTGTAAAGAACGCACATCTTCGAAAAATTGACTCGGAAAAGAAATACGGGTATTAATGCCATGAAAAAGAAAAAAAACACATTAGATGTTAAATTATATTTGATGCACGCTTAAATCATGATAAAATTTAATAAAGTTTAGCTAATACTGCTCTCGGCTTCGCTGATTTAAACACACGGTAAATAAATTTGCGGCGTAACTAAGTTTGTTATACCTGCGTCCTGTGATTTCTAAACAAATTACAGAGTATGAAAGTACACTCCTATGTGAATTTTCTGCTGTGGAGGAAGGGTGATGAGATTAAGTTGTTAAGGTCGGATGAAAGGCTGCATGGGTATATATATGGCCAGGACGGGGATATGTAAGGTATATTTTAATAACTAAACACATAAATAATATATGACGATATAATATAAATTCATTTAAGTTTTAGGCACGACTTAAGTAGTTTTATATATATATATATAAATGTTGCAAAGATGTATCTATAATGACCAATTTATCAGTAACTTGATTAATTTCTTATAAACATTTAATATTTAAAGTCCATTAACTTAACTCTAAAACACACATTTCCCTAGCCAAAACTTCACAGACTTTAAGAAAAAGCTTAAAAAAATTATCTGACGTTTTTGAGGTTTCTTTGAGCCTTTGAGGTTTATGTGTCAAATGACGAAAGACACTATATATTAAAAAGTGAAGCAAAAACTGTGTACTATACTACCAACTTATCTCTTTTTCGTTTGTAGTGTGTAGTGTTCATCAATCAGGTCATTCAAAAAAACTTTGAACATTTCTTACGAAAATTCATTGGACAGAGGAGTATAAAATATGGCACAATTATAATTTATGTATAAACGGAGTGTTTTTTTTCAATAATGCATAGAATATCTTTCATCATTGAATTAATAAAATAATCATAACACACACTACCATATGAACTATGGACTATGAACTGACATACAGTTGATATGGCAACGCGTATTATTATACCCGTCAACGGGTGAAAATACAAATACGAATGAGGGTACTAAACAAATTTGTTAGTTCATTTATATATCTCATATTTATTCTTAATTTCTACAGTAAAGCAATTTAAGAAACTTGAAAATCTTTAGTTATTTATCTGTACAAAAAATTACTGCGAGGAAAAAATCTAAAAGAAAATACAGACTGAAAGAAATGGATCTCAAAATATTGAGAATAATAAGCTGTTTTATGCTTAATGCCAAATAAGAAACAGATCAAAATACCAAAAAAAAAAGGAAAAAGGCGTTCACCAATGTCATTATACAGCAAAGACTACATAGAATATAACTATAACATAATAATAAGATGTGAAAAAATAAACTGTCTTTCATATCATCAAAATTTTTTGGATATCTTCTACTCAGTCAAGATATGTATCTAATTTATGTGACACTTGTTTCTCTTTAACTTGATTATCTCTTTTTTCTGCGTAAATAATTTTAAAAATATATCAATGGCATACCATCCACCATTTTTTATATTCCATTATGATTATTTTGAGGTTTTAGAAAAATGCCAATTTTATGTATATTTTTTTTAAATGAGTAAAGTATATATATTTTTTTAAATAAGTCAGATTAAATATTCTTTATTGTACCTCAATAAATTTAAATAAGCCTTTTCCAAGCCACCCCTCATGCTCATAGAGTCTTACAAGAGTCTTTTTTCAGTCACCTCGTATCTAACGAGGAGATGCTTGAGAACTTGTCTTGGGCATGGATTTGTACAGATCTTTTCAGACGACGCTTAAAATTAAGAGACTAATACAGATCTTTTCCTAATCACCGTGAGCTACATGACATAGATTCATAGATTACTGTGGTATATTCAAGCCACCCCAACGATCGCCCACGATAACAAATTTTAAACATTGAAAATTCAAATTCCATCTGGAGTAAAATTTTAATTGTAAAGATTGTTAAGTGTGAACTGTGTAAATTACTCTCAAAGATGCTGCACCGACCAGTATTTTGGTGACAGTTGCTTACGAGTATTATTCGTCCTCGATTCCATCTACTTTTAGAGTTTTTAAGAAACCACGATAAAATTACAGGGGCTGAAATATTTTCTTTTCTTTTATAAAAAAAATAAACTAAATAAAATACAGCAAAGATTTTATAATGAGAAATAGCTTATAATTTTGAGAATAGCAAATGAGATGTACACAAAGGTATAAAAACTTCGTGGGTATCTACTTCTGATGTTAGAAATTGGAAGCGGTTAACACATATCGTCTATATGTTTCTAAATTATTCGGAAAGAGATTTTACATAATTGCAATAAGTAATATGTATCACCCAATAACAATACTTCACACGAGTTTCCTTCCAATAAGGGCCGTTGCCTTCAACTAACTGCCCCTGATTGACACCATCCCATTTTTTTAGTCTTTTTCAACTATATCTACTTTCTTCTACACGATTTTGCTAACAATACAATATAGATAGATAGGTATTTAGATACGTACATACAGACACACATAAATAAACATAATATAGTAATATAAAAAAACATACTATATATTGAGAAAAAACTAAACATATATAAATATATGTACATAAAAATAATAAATAAACGATCATATCAACTAGAGGACCCGATGACGCGTATAATAATACATTGCCATAACAACGTGTATACCAGTTCATAAATGCTAAAATGGCGTTTCCTATTTCATGAAGCATGGTATAAGAATTGCCATTTAAGCATTTATACGTAGAAATACAGGTGTAGGCATATGGTGAATATATTATATTTTATAGGCAAAATCTCATTACTCTGTGAGCTATCTCACTTTCGTGCCGACTTTCGTCTGGTTAATTATGGCCAGATGACTGTGATTTTGAGAATAAATTTTAATTTAAAAAATATTTAAATAAAAAATATATTTAAATTACACTATTTAAAATATAAATAATTAAATTTGAATTTGCACAATCTGGGCAGGTTATTATAGTTCATAAACATAACCTGCCCAAATTGACGTAAATATGAACAATCTAGGATAAACTTTCATAGAATTTCGAAATTGACGCAGGTTTTAGTAGATTTTTGTTATTTGTAAAACAACACTCAAATAACCACTGGATGAGGGCTATTATACCAGAATATAAAACATTATATTTTTATAGATTTATTTTAATAAAATCTTTTTATAGGAGATTTAAAATCAGGCCACAAATGACGGAGAAATCGACGTATATACATAAAAAATATAGTTGTCAAATATAGAACCTCCTCTTTTTTACGGTTTCGTACCTATAAAAGAAAAAAGGAATTCTTATAAGATCACTTTGTTGGCCGTCCGTCCTTCTGTCTGTCTGTCTTTCAAGAGCCTTTATATCAGGAACGCTTGAAGATATCGAGTTGAAATTGAAACCATATACTCAGATCTACGGCCCTATGATTTCCTTAAAACTAAGGCTATGCTAAGCTTATATTTCAGAAATAGCTCGAGACCTCGAGTTTTTGTCCGGAACCGTCGGTGAGCGAGCCCGACTCGCGGTTCTCCGGTTTTTTTTATAAAGAAGTCGGTTAAAAACATACATCATAAATATTCCAACTCTTGGTTTCAATGATACTTCAGTGTTTTAATATAGGAGAAAAAGAGATCATGATTATTTGAGGCTTACTAACTACGTATAAACATAAAATTATTCTAGAGAAGGATATATTTAGGTATTCATTTCTGTCTCAATTTTAAGGCTTACATTTAGTCATTATATACTTTGTATAAATGAACAGAAAAACAGAAAGCCACTTGACATATTCTCTTTAATTTAAACGTATTTACACACTAACTACATTTAAGTAAGCACCTACATATACATATATCAATATACGTATGTACATCACAACAATAATTTGTCTTTATACTTGACTATGTACAGTAGTAGTTTAAAAAGTATGATTAATAAAAACATTGTAAAGTGATAATGTATCTTTTTTTATTGTTTGCTTATATTTTTAAGTAAATGGCGAGTAAAATGCAATTACTTGTCATAAGCTTAACAACATACAGAGCTCTCACAGTATTTACACATTTTTTTTTCTGATGGACTTAATGCTGTTGACCTGGTATGGTCTTGACAGCGTCACCGGGCTGGGAGGGGCGAGTGTAGCTCGCCCCTGAAGAAAGTATTTACACATAACAGCCAATATAATATTATTTTATAATTACGATCTTTTAGCGGTGAAAGAGTTACGTAGTATTACTTTTTTAAATATTTGAAATGTAAAATAACAATTAAAGCAAGTGACCATAAAATAAAAAATGTCTCGCTTAAAATTCAGTTAGAACAACATCGCTTAGAGTCTACAATCTGCATAAATACAAACGACCGGTCCTAACGCAACATGATTAAGTGCATCGTTTTTAGTCGACCTCGTCGCCAATCTAACATTTAGAACAATTTCTACCGATAGTATACCTCTAAAATTAAAAAAAAAACAATAAACACACTAATTTTTTTTATTCTAGCCAAGGCAATTAGTATAAAATCATAAGAGTATTCGAATAAATTATTATTATTTTATTGTTGATAACTTCGAGACCAGTCATGGCGCAAGGTTGTAAGTTAAGGCAATAACCACTTAAGGAAATGAAATATTTAATATTTTTATTCTTCGCTATAGTAACACGTTATGTTAAGCGCTATGTTAAGTTCCATTACTCAGCACGCAATGCCTCCAGTGTCTTAATGGGAACGGAGTGTCTTAACAATAGGTTCCCAAATTCCCTCTATCTACGCTGCTAAGTGTGGGATACATATAGTGTGATAACTTGCAAAAATTATTTTCCTAAAAATTTGATAATCCTGTCGATCATTATCATTATGATTTACCAGCGGCCCATTCGTGACTTCGCCCGCATACCACTTCCAATTCTTTGCATTTGCAGATTTCTACATTTGCCAACAGATTGAATATATAATTTATACATTCAATAATTTTTCATACTTCTGAGAAAGTACAAGCACTACGTGGCTGATTGGGAGGATGTCATCGATGGTAAGAACTCGCCGCAGGACTCGAGCCTAGGCTTGCGGCCGTAAACAGTCAGCAACAAATCAGCTTCGCGCTGTATCCCGCACACAGCAGGGTAGGCAGAAGGAACCTAGTGTTAAGACACTCCACTCCCACTTTCCGCCGAAATCTGGACTCATTGCGTGTTGAGTGGCGGAACTCAACGCCGCGCTTTGCCTCGACATCAGACTGAAGAAATGAAACTATAAATTTAAATAAATATTTCATGTCCGCGAGTGGGGATCGAACCCACAACCAATCGTTTTTTTAGTCACACTTAGTGTCTCTGCGCTACGACTGGACTAAATTATTTTAATTTTATATTTTCTCAAAATGTATACGTCCACATACAATAAAAGCCGAAGTTTATCATCATAAATACCTTAATGATGAAATAACAATCGCATGTAATTTACAATATGCATGTCAAATAAAAAACGGTGAAACTTTGCAATTTTCAATTATTTATTGTCAAAAAAATCCTTACGTGTTTATAAGAGATAGATAGATATACGGCGTTGCGGATTTTATTTAGAACAAATAAATTAGAATATTTTTGTCTTACAATATACTGACATATATTTAGCTATTTTTTGCAGCGCACGCTCTTAAAGCAATTCGATGTCATTCATTAGTATTGTTATTTCATTATTTAAGGCTAACTAAGACTAAAGAACCGTAATTTTATATACTCTATAGCACTTTGAGGAATGTAGCTTTCATACAAAACAAAAACAAAGTAAATCGGACCAGTCACCAGTAAATCCAGAGATCTTGGCGTTTAAACAAACAAACAAACTCTTTCGCTTTATTATATCAGTATAGATTTTAATATTGATGTTTATTTTTTTTATAGAATTATGACAAATTGAATTCGAATTACGACTAATATATGTACATATTCACATAGAATTTTTGCTGAAGGTAAATAGAACTAGAACCAAGTTACTCGTTTGCATAGATACTTCTTCGCCATAGCAAAAAGAAAAAAAGATAAAATGAAGACGATGTAAATGTTTTTAAGACGGACAACGTCAGGGCCTTTTATATAATAAGGGTTGTTGCTAGCTTTTTTGCTGTTCGTAAAGTACACAAGCCGGTATTTCCGTTTTATGAAGCTTCTTTCTACTTAAATACTTGTTCCTGAGATTATCGCACTCCACCAAACGAACTCTTCGGGTTTATAATAATAGTATGTATGTTTGCATATATATTTGCAAAGTTTTGTAATAAAATATTGAACTAATAGATAATAATTAATGAACATAATAAAATAACAGTTATACCTATACTTTTATTGTTATTTGGTTTTTTACGTAGAACTTATAAAAAGCAGTAAGTGAAATTCTAAGTAGACTTTGTCATAAAGTGTCGTTGTAGTCTAATATCTAAAAGAAATAAAATTTTATTTTAATCGATAACTGTAATCGCAGTGCACGTTTTTCTATTCTTCAAAAGGGAACATTGGCAATTTAACGTAATTGAGGTGTTTGTTTCAAGTTCCATATATATTTTTGCATAAATTAATAATACCTTGAGATAATTTTGGGCTTGAAAAACGTAATTTTTATTTTTATTTATTTATGTATACTATATTTGAAATTGCTTAGGAATCGACTGTAGAAGATATGATATTTTATTGTATAATAGAAAACATTTTTGTTTAATAATAAATAATTATAAAATAAACATAATTAATAAATATATGAAAGTAATAGAGCATCATTCGATACATACTACAAGCTCCTACTCTGCCTCTGTACTGTAGTTCGATAAGATCCGTACCTATTCCCCGAATGCAATCACGTTAACGTCAACAATACGTTGCATTAATCGCCTTAAACAGAGTGCGCTTCAGTTACCAATATCCAAACTACGATTCCGGATTATATAGACAATGTTTATTGAAATCGAAAAATATTTATACATTCTTGTTTAGGCTAAGAGATCACTTTTAAAATGTTATTTGACTATAAGTATGACGTTAATTATTTTGGTGAGAGATATATAACATTTGGGCATTTACGTGTGACGCCGTCGTGGTACAGGGGCACAAGTGGGCAGCTGTAAACGCGACGACTTTAGATTCGATTTCCACTCCCACAAAACCTTTATAATATTAAAATTTAGAAAAATTAAGGATAAGATAGGATAATATGTATTTTAATATATATACTGATCTTTCGCGCCAAATTTATATTTAAGAATTATATTGCCCTAACGAAAGGTCAATTTGTCCGTATGCCTGAAATATATACTATTGTTTATAAACAATATATGTATATATAACGTAAATGAGTAAAAGCAAAGATTTAGTAGGATAAATTTATCAATTTTATCTTCGATAATAATGAAAACATCTGTTTCATTAATATTTACATACAATTTTTATATTACCTAACTCTTAACTTAACGTTAGTTGATTAATTTAAATTATACGTACAGAGTACAATAAACTATAATAAGATATAACTAACTTGAAGTGATTCTTACCTTATCGTAGAGAAGTATTCAACGAGGGCTGTCGTAGGCCATGTGTCGCGGCGAAGGCAGGGCGGGCGGGCGCGCGGCGCGGCTACCGACGCGGCACTAGGGCAGCCACGCCGCCTCCGCCCCCGCCGCGGATTCTTCGCTGTGATTAATCGCCGACCCACCTGCGGAGCCTTTGTGTACCGTTAATGTGCTCTTTCTCTAAACAATTTTTAAATAATAAATGTGGAGAATTTATATATTTTAGATATTTCAGTTAATGTAGCAATGCATTTTTTATTTGTTTTTTTTTTGTTTTAAAATAAAAATATCCTTAAATTAAATTTGTTTTTTTTATTCGATATTATTTCATTTGCTGTGTTTAGGGTTCCGCACTTAAAAAGGAATCAGAAGCCCCTTTAACTCGAGATTGCGTGGACGTATCAAACTGAAATTAATATCAAATATTCAGGTCAACTAGCTTCTATGCCAGCGTAGTCATTAGATACATGGTAAAAAATTCAAAACCTATAGGATATTTGCTATGAACTTATGAAATTAGGCACAAAGTGAGAAATTACAAATAGTTAAATTAGAAATTAAGAAAGAAACCCGAGAAATTAAAATTTATAGATATTTCATAGAAAAAAGGTATTATAAAGTTATAATTGTAGTTCATTTCATACAAAATAAGTGAATACGCCAACTCTAAACTTGACAAAACTTAAGCGAATTTAAGTTTGTTTGTTGTTTTATTTTATATTTTGTACCGTCGAAATTGGTAGAGAACCCTCGGTGGGCGAGTCCGCTTCTCACATTTTACTGTTTTTCTAAATTAATTATTCTTCAGCGCCACCAAATATATACAATGTATTTAAAACACACATATAAAGTATGAATGTATTGAATAGATAGATTTCTCTATAGCTTATTCTTTAAGTTTTATTAACTTTATTGTTAAAATTAATTATAAGTTTTAACAATCATTTCAAAAGTGTATAAAGTTGACGTTCATAAAATAGCAATGAATGATGAAAATGAATTGAGTTCAGGAGACACTCGACACTGTTTCATATTGTAGGCTTTACGATCAAGAGTCTTGATTACTTAAGCTCATAATGAATAAGCTTCATACATTTTTTTCATATTTACATTATAATGATCCTTTAAATGTACCTATAGCTACTTAAAGAAACCAGGTGGATTCATTTTTACTTGATTTATTTACTAAAATAATTAGTATGGCTAAAACCGCGATGGTTGTATTAAAATCCTTAAGTTTTCCTGATCTAGTTATTACCAAATATGTCAAAATACAATATTTATTACAACAGTAATCAGAAGCGCGCTGAACAACATCACTAACATCCGCGCTTATGAATAATAAAATATGTGAAATGCTCTTGTAGCTATAGTACAGCTCTAATTGGCTACTTGCTAACTTTTATCTGTTTTGCAATACACGACTACGTACATGACAGATGTTGACGATCAAACTTTATAATTTATTTATAATAAAATCAAGATTTAGGTATTATTTAATGATTTACAATATAATACATTTAAATAATTTGTTTACTTAGTAATCGGTAAATTTTTAAAAGTTTGTAGGTATTTAATAATTTCAGAAGGCCCTCTTTTCTTGTTTCGTACTATTTGTAGTTTTTAGAGTGTGTCTTAGGTTTAGTTTAGGCTTTTAGGTTTGAAACTTTCTTTTTATTTAACTTATTTTGGAGTTATGTAAATTCGTATCTTTTGTCCAATTATGATAATTGGTACCTAACTAGTTTAGAAGTGATTTTATAAATTCTTGCAATTATCAGGTGATTGAAGGCAAAGCCGTAAGCAACAGCTAATAATGTTTACATATTTGAAATGTCCCAAGAAATCGCTTTCATTTGACCCCACACACGTGACACGACTCTGCAAAGAAATAGTTTTTTTTAGTTCTTTACTCTAAGTCCCCTAGAGTGCGCTGTAGTCAATTTAATGTGACGTCATGTAGCCTATAACCAGCAGACGATCAAGAGACTTCTAACGACACCTCATTTGTCTAATTATAATTACTAGTTTACAAATTATGAGGGAACAGATGAACATCCATTACCACATACATACATACAGGTCAAAATCATAACCCTCCTTTTTGCTTCGCCGTAGTCGGGTAAAAATAAGCCGCATGTCCATTTTGCTCGGGTCCGTTTTCTCTCTTCAATACTTTTGATTGTGCTTATGTGTTTCTTTTTTTGATTTACTTAATTTTAATAAATTTTTCCGCTTTTAACAGGAAATCGGTTGTTTTTTGTGAATTCACAAATTTTTTTTATTAACATTTGAATTTTCCATGTTTATTTGAGTTATTTTGTGTAAGATAAGATGCTTTTGGCTTTTTTGGGTGCTTTTCGTATTTTCAAGGTCTAAATATTTTTTTTAGTTTGTGTTTTGGCCTTATTATGATGATTTATATTTTTGTCATCTATGTAATATTCTGGGACGAAATTAAGTTTAATCGAATCGAAATCGAATCGACGAAATTAAGTATTTAATCCAATTAATATTACCTAGTAAATTTGAAATAATGAACAAAAAAATACCTAGTAAGTATAAAATCCCTCAAAATTCCGAAGATACTACTATTCGGCCTGACGAGCCAAGCGGGCTACAGTATTTGATCCAGTGGCTCTGCATTCTGTTTGAGACGTTTATATTCAAATAACAAATATTAAATAGCTTTTTAATCAATAATATTTAATTTATACTTTCATATACAATATACTTCATTCTCACTATAAATCGCTTTTTTGATGTATTGATATTGATAATTCTGCAAGAATGCTGAGAAACCAGGCGAAAGATAAATTAAAGATATTAATTTATTTTAACAAATATATAATGTTCTTAGCCATCAATTAGAATTATTTTGAAATATCTCTATATTTACGCTAAAATCTGTAAACCTTATAGTTATTGTCAAACATTGAAATTAAATCGTCTGCTCTCCATTTAGTAGATAGGTATATGTAGAATAGTTTTTTTTAGAAAATAATAATTTCACACCCATGCCAAAAAAAAAAAAATCAACACTCGTCAACAGTTAAGACGTAGGATCTTCTATAATTTTACTATTTTACCAGTACTGTAATCCTAAATCCCGATCGATCAATTTCGTGACCGTATCACGAAATTGATCGATCGGTTTTTTCACTTTTTCATTTTTGGCAAAATATCTTTTGTTTTGTTTGTATTAAGTTTATACAGTAGTTAAAAGTGTGCTTTCATTTAAAATGGTGATGACAAAAGTATTCTGTATTATATAATAGTGATTGACAGAAACTTTACTGGCTACCATCGAATAGGGTAGCAAATGTAAACAGAAAATATGGGGCCGAATTAAAGTTACAAATTCACGCTATGGTGTGATTGAAACCCCCAAAATCCTCCAAAGCCTCGAAGCTCTACCAGCTGGATTTCAAACTCTAAAAGGAGAATTGGTAGATCGAAACGGAGATAACGAGACAAGCTGGACCATTACAGGCCTAACTGGTGTTCATCACAAAATAGAACAGATTGGAAGAAATGGAAACAGGCATTTTTTACATTTTTAAAGTGTTATTCCACACTTAGGAAAGATAAATACTTATTTAGAAAAC
>DWAN01005371.1:0-11308 GCA_018230445.1 Heliconius hewitsoni
TATTGTCCTAAAAGTAAAAATTACAACGAATTTTAATAGAAAATTGTAATTGTTACAACATTTATTTATTATTATTTGCCATATAAAAGTTTAAATTTCTTTTTGTCTTTCTGTTTCCATTTTACCAAACCAATAAGGTATTGAACTCACAGTACAACAAAATATTTGTTACTGGCTAGCTACGTCAAGAAATAATCATTAATAACTTGTAAATTATACATTTACTCACAGAATACAAGTAGCTTCGGTTAGCCTCAATCAGTATCAAGCACACAAATAGAGCAACTGGCACAAGTCCAAGAGTATAAGAAAGAAAATTTATTACTACGCACAAGAGTTTTTCACGAATGGCCATCCTCAAAGTGTTAAATTTCGACCTTATAAAAGTAGGTCAATCTTAGATAACTGAGAATTAGATTAACTTCCTTATATTCGGTAAACAGAGCGTGTGCCGCTGTTAATTCTTTTACAAACCTTTAAAGTGAAGGAGGAATGGAGGTGGAGTGGAGTGGAGTGGAGGAGGGTAGGTTATTCTAACTAATGATGTGCGAGTATGTTATTTTAAGTTCGTGTGAAAACAAGTTTGTGTATTTTAACATGTTATGTACATACTATTTGCGTGAGAAACATTGATTAACGTAATTTTGTGGAAAGATAAATATTATGATATATTTATGGGGTTCTGCACTCAAAGGGTAAAACGGGAGCCTATTATTAAGACTCCGTTTTTAGTATTAAATATACAAAAAGCGGAGTCTTAATTGTAGGTTCTGTTCGTATGTCATTACGCTGTATCTCATGAACCATGATAGTAAGACCGTTGAAATTTTTACACACGATGTATTTCTGTTGACAAATATAATAAATAATACTTAAAAACCACAATAACATAAATATTTAAGAGGGCTTTCATATAACAAATGTGATTTTTTGCCGTTTTGAATGTTGTGTTAAGTGAATCCTTCCCCATTGAGACTCGAAATGGAAATGTTAAATATTTCATTTTCTCGAGTTGAAATTGAACCTATAACTTGTTGCGCTTAAAGTCACACGATTATGCCTTTACCCCACTTGTGGCCTCAATTTTTATATTAAGTATTTTAAAAATATTTTACGTATCTTTACCAAAAATTTATTAGCATCAGTTAAGCTATAAATTTTCAGAATGCAGTGTGTACTAATACTGGAGAAACCATTATTGCATTTAAGTCTCGGATCGGAATACTCTAGTATATCTATCAGGTGATTTAGTTTGTTTTATAGCTAGATTACATTAAAGCGTTTACTATACATTTTTATTTTTATTCTAAAATGATTCTATATTCCGATTATTATAGTATTTTATAATTTAGTAGAACCAAATCTTAAATTGGTATGTACTTTGAGTTTGACAACATTTCGTTCTATTTTTAGTTCACAATAGGATTTTCTTTATTAATTTTATTTTTTTAATAAATTTATTAATAAGCAATGAGCTGTCCTATTTGTAAACATTAAAAGACACTGCGTGGAATTTGTCTAAGAAAATCTGGCATCAAACGTACGACCATTAGTTTACTAGTACTAATGGTCTACTACTACTTCGAATAAGATTTTTCGAATGTCAAGCACATGTATGAATGAGACATCGAGAGACCACGAGATAACAAATAAACATATAACACAACTTTTGTCTTTGGAATTTTCACTCTACAGAGTAAATAGAAAACATTGCTACAACTTACAACATATCACTATTGCACCAGATAGTTCTGTAAATGCACTCAGAAACTACAAACAGTTCTTGTATTGTATTCAAAAAGCAATGAACAAAGTGGAGAAACTTTGTTTTTTACGACGTAAGTCCTCTTCCTTTAGTTTTAGATAAAATAAAATAGACTAAGCCCTAAACTGTTACAGTTACAGATACATTTTACTGAATTCTGTACTATAGAAGTGAAAAAATTGGCAATTTAATACTAACTTGTCTTGAATGGCCTGAAATTTTGCCGTTTTCGAGATATGTGCGCAATTAAATGCTCGAAAAAAAATATTTTTCGTGTTTTCGTGTATGAGTGTCAAATAATGTATTGATATTTTCTCAAAAAATTATACGTAAACAATGTTGGTCCTGTTATTTTAAAAACGTCGTTACTTTGTCCTCTTTCGATTGATATCAAATTATTGTTATTGTTACAAAATTTCCTATTAATTAATAATAAGTGACATTATTTAAATATTTTCATGAATTTAAATATCTAATTATTTAAATTCATGAAAATATTTAAATATTAACCAGATTACTAATCGAGTAAAAATTTTTTTTTTATGCAATAATATAAAAAAAAAACGATGACCAGTTTAAGTAAGTTATTTATAATTGTCAGAACAAAATACCACCATTTCAAATAATCCACGCTAACAAAAGATTGTACTGAAACACGTTTCTTTTCTTATCCACTTTATTATCAATACTGTATTAAACGTAATGTTATATTACAGCCAGACTAGAAGCCTTAAAATGTATAAACGAGCGTGGCTGAACTTCAAAGAGGCCAACAAATTAGTCCATTTCGAAATCCCAAAGGTAACTTTATTAGATCCATCTTTGTACATAATACCACAATTATATTGTAGGCTGATTTCGCGTATTGCCCTTTAATAAGTTTAGGGCTGGTCTGGTCTGCTGGCAAATTAGAAAACTTTCCACCTGCCCCCGTAACTCCAAATTGCCTGGTAAGCCTTTGAAGGAAGATTTCGCAAGGAATGGTCCTAATACTAAATTTTCACTTTGTATAAAATATATACTTAGGCGTCTTTATTTGATGTTTCATGACATCAATTTTAAATATATAGTATATATTTTGTTAATATTATAAAAATCTATTTCATATTATTTATTCTTTACAAGTGTACAATTATAATTCACAAGTAAAATTAATTCGAAAGTGTAATTTTAGTATAAAATCATAATGATAAGATTTTTATGAATGCATTGAATAAAATTTTTATATTTTAAATTTTCTTTGTTAAGAAAAATCTATAAATCGTTGTATTAATTTAAAAAATATTTGAACCTTATGAAAACGTCATACGATAAGAATCGTAAAGTCAAGATGAACGGCATAAACTAGATATTAAGACGATCATAAATTTTAAAATCCAAGAAGTCTATCGGTCTAGACGTATCTAAGGATTCTTAAATAAATCTTACTCAGCGCAGCTCATCCCGAATTCCTGAACTTTTGTTTCGGAAAGGGATTTGTGATTTTTATTCGAAGTTGGACGCTACGTCGTAAATATTCATTTGGAGCAAAGATTGTTTTCAATGAAAAGTTGAAATGATCCTATTGACATTCATATTACACTGTTATAGATCGGAGACTCGTGTCTCAGTATTCATGTATTCTGATGAAATGATGTAAAATTTGAATTTTTTCGCACTGATTTGTGGTGCGGTATTTCAAAAATGTAAGCATAATGTTATGACAATGGAAAGCAGCTTATTGTAATACTGATAACTAAATTTAATATATTTAACACATTTTTTTTTTGTATTCACAACCATTTTTCCTTTTTTACAACAATATTTCCTTTCACCCTAAGGTTGTCTGGAAGAGATGGCTACTTAGCCATAAGGCCACCTTTTTGTACATTTGTTTTTCTTTTTTCTGTTTTTCTCTCTGTATTTTTTATAAGTGGTGTACAAATAAAGAAATATTTTTATACTCTTCTATACGTTATGAAACTGACGAGTTTGTTTGATTAAACCTGCTAATCTCAGAAAATTCTGGTTCAAATTCGAAGAAGGCTATATCATATTAATTGCTTCGATGTTAACCACCGTAACTGCGATCTAGTTACCTCGGGCACTTATAATATGTCATGTGTCATTCATAATTATTGATTGCTTCCCTTTGAAAGAGCTTCGATCCAATAATATAAATTTTGAGTAATACGTATATAATTTGTAAATAATATTAAAAATGTACTTCACATCAAAATATGTTTTAAATAGAATGTAATAATTACTTTGTGACCAAACTGTTAAAGTAATTCTGTTTTGTATTTTTCAATGATTACAAAATGAAATAAATTTAACGACATTATAAATCCTCTTCTCGTTTACGCTTATGAAAAATATGTAATATATATGCGCAAGTTTAAAATATTTCCATACAATTGTAAATTATTTACGTTATTCGATAAATGAAATATTTAATATTTTCAGCTTTCAGTGCTTTTAATTTTCAGTTTCCGCGCGACGATATTTAAAGCGAGTTACGCAACTCAACACGAGTTCCCCAACTCAACACGCAATGCCTCCAGAATTCGGCGGGAACGAAGTGTCTAATCACAAGGTTAATATGTTTCCAGGGTTCAGGTTTAGGCGGAGCCTAAACTGCTACAAATGTGCAGGATACGTTCCCACGTAAGATGCTAAAAATATATAATTAACATTTTTAATGTTGTATGTGCATAAATAACATATACTTTTCTATTGGTGTTGTTGAGAAGGAAGCTAATGTAGCCCTGTCTCAGCACTAATAACGTTGATTTGATTATTATGTACTATTAGAAATCCCAAATCTGCCTAAGTACTCGTAGATAAATATAATAAAAAAATAAACACAGTTATTTACAGATTTTTCTTAAGTATAAGTATAGTTAGTACCTACTGCGTACTGATTTGGATTCATCAAGAAAAATACAATGAGTAAATCATCTACTTTTCTACAAACACTAGATGCAACTGTTTCTATAAGAAAATTAAATTAAAACAATACCGCGCCATACCATCGCGATGTGGTCATCACAAAGCATTGTTCTGAAAACTGTTCCTGATTTATGTTAAATATATATTATTATTTAGAGAGCTTTAAAATTTACAGTGTGCGGTAGTATATTGTAGTTGAAAATACTAACTTACATATTGATGGTATAATTTTTGCAGCTATAAAATTAGAAATAGGATTTTTTATATTTGTATACCAAAATATTAGTTAAATATAATTTGACAAATTATTTTCCTCTAACACTTATTTGTTAACTGATTACTGATTTTTAGTCGTTTCTAAAACAGGTTGGGAGAGGAGACGTTATAATGTATGGTTGGTTTCTTTCTGTCACTCAATTTTTACCAATTTTACTTTAGTTTAGTTTTGATTTCATTTTATCTCGCTCTCTTTTTCCACAATTGGAAAATTTAAAAAAATCTATTTTCCAATTGGAGATTAGACTTCTGACTCCGATTTCCAATTGAGATGTGTAAGACCTGACTCAAACCCCTCCCTAGTGCGCCAAATCGGTGTCATTAGAGCATTTAAAAAAAACCCATACTTTAAAAATCTTTTTTGAGAAACTAAAAAACTACTTAAGACAAAATAATTAAAATAACAGTTATTCAAAACAAACGGTTAACTTGTAAGATTTTTCAAGTCATTAATTAGCTACAGTACAAGGTAGCCTAACAAGAGGACGAGGCGCGGACAATAAAACCGGAAAGGGTCGGAAACTGAGAAAAACAGTAGTTACGCTAAGTGGAGCCAGTCAGCGTGGATTCTCTTTAGCACTCGAATGAATAATGTTTAGTTATGCTACGCTACACTTTGTGATTTTACGAAATTAACTTTTTTATTTTAAATGACTTAGATGAATTATAGTTTGCTTGCGGTTTTCTAAAGCCAATGTTATGGCATGGCAAAATTAGGATGTATTTTGTAGTTTTGCAAGAACTTTAAGTCGAGATTTACAGCACGTTGTTCACTTTCCTTCCGTGTTCAAGACATTTCGTTTTTAGTAGCGGAGCTCAACACCGCGCTTTTCCTCACCAGAATGGGGAAATGGAATTATTATTCATGTTGCAATCATTGTGAGCATTGTCGCATGACGGTGCTAAGTTCTATTGCTCAATGTTTATTATTTACAACTTATTTATGTTGTTAGTTAGTATCTCTGTAGGGATATTTTAAAAGATAATTACTAACAATTATTATTAGTTTTCTAAATAAGTATTTTTCTTTCCTAAGTGTGGAATAACACTTTAAAAATGTTTAAAAACATTGATATGTGTTGTCTATTATTGAGCACACCTATTATGTTTAACTCCATGCCGTATGTGACCTGTGACCTGTAACCTGGAAACCGGGTGTTATATGACACTCTGTTTCCATGAAGATGACGTTTTCCACTTCCAACCGATTTCTGGAGACATTGTGTAAAGTAGCGAAAGAAACTCGTTAATAAAATTTACTTCTTGCAACATCTAAATTTTGAAGTAATATTAAATGCTACGTTGCTTGTTTAGTATGTTGCGATTCCAGAGTGTTAATTTGATGACGTTTCCTTTATTGGTCTTGCGTTTTCTTTTTTTTATTGCTAATTTCATAATTTTCAAATTATTTAACTTTGTCATTTAGTTACATTACAATATCTTTGACCTCATCTAATAAAATATTTTTTGGCAAAAGAATTACCTCTTTGATCTAAATCACAAATAAGGCACTGGCATAAGTATTTAAATTAAGAACCCGCTATCGTTTACTGACATGCTGTCACAATAACAAATTGTTTTGACAATAACAAATTACACATTTTTATACTTCCAACAATTATCTACAATATTTAATATATATTGTTTTATAATATTAAAGTAAATATCAATTCTAAGCATGCAGTCAGTAGTAACATTTGAGAAGCCATTACCTCACTTGAGCCTACCGGACTGGGACGGCCGGCTGTACGGCTTACAGGTAAATGGATAAACAAACATACATTCACAAAGGATGTTTCTAACTGTGGCACTAATTCTGCATACGAAACTGGGAAACGACTAAATACGTTTTGAAAGATAAAAGGATAGTCGCTTTGTTATCTGAGCTCGTATTGGAATCCGAATGCGAATGTTCTTTGATTATTGGTTAGATCTGTTTATGTAGGGGTTTAGATTTTGGGCCTTAGCTATATGCCTTTGTATTTATAGGCATATGCATAATATAGGTACGTATATCCTAGTAATTTTATAAATGTGGAAATTTGTGAGGATAGATGTTTGTTCCAATTTCACGTTAAAACTACTGGACAGATTTACATGAAATTTTATAATAGTATACTTTGTACATAAGAATTCTACATAGGCTACATTTTTTGTTGAGATTGCTGGTGCAGCCGCGCGCTTGTCACCAGTAAATGTAACAAAGTAAATTATCTAGTTTGCCCAATTATGGTGAATATATCTTAATGATAAACGTGCTTGGAACATTTAACCTGTTTATAGAATTTTTGTTTTTTTAGATTTTTTTAAATCTTGATTTTTTTTAACTTTCACGTAGTTTTTGCAGTTAATGATCTAAGAAATGTGTGACACTATTTACACAAGATCAAAGGCTCAAGTATCAATGCGCCATTTTGTGCTGCAGTCCAGCATACTATGCCTTAAAAATATCTGTTAAATTGATAAGAATACCTTAAGATAAATATATAAATCTAAAATATAAATCTATATGTAAATCTAAAATAGTCGTATTCAATGAAGCACATTCCAAGTATACAACATAAAATACATATAAATATAATCATTAATAATAACAACTGTATTCCAAAAGAAAATATATGAAACGATTTAAATTCAAAATCATCCCAAAATTTATTATGCTTCTCTGTTGTAGCTTTGTAAATATTACCAAAGTTATTATATTTGAGGTTTTCCTAATTTACTAAATTATGTTTAATAATTTAAAATTGACCAGTTCCCTAATAAATTTTGGAACTTTTACCTGTCGTAATTCTTAATTGGGTTCTAAGCTTCTCGTGGGGACTTATAGGGGACCGACCAGCTAATTTTCACGCAGTAAAGAATATCAATACCGTTTACATTTTAAATTTTGAGTTAAATTACTTTTATATTATTTACTATATTATAAAAGTAATTAACTTGTTGTTTATAACGTGCGAATCTCACTCATTCACTACTATGTATTAATTTGACACAAAATATTATATTTTGTACTAAGAAATTTTGTTTTTGTTTTGTACGAAGAAATATTATTATTATATGTTAAGTTTATTGATTTATGAGCAGTTTTTCTTCTTTTATAGTATATGATATATTTATCTTTTAATTAAATATTTTTTCAATGTTATTAGAGGCAACGTTTACTATGTTTTGTAATTTGGGGTTCAATATATTAGCGGGAATGTAAAAACTATTGTTCCAACAAAATTGAACTTGAAAGAACGTGTATGTTATAAATATATTAGAACTAATATAAAAACTCAATGCCGCGCTTTTGCCTTGGTGCCAGAACGAAAAAATGAAAATAATAATGCATAAAATAATTCCTTCCCCCGATTGGGGATCAAACCTACAACCGTGGCGTTACAGTTACACGCTTTTGCCCTTGCGCCACAACGGCCTCAAATAATAATTGTATTTTAGTAAAACATTTTTCTTATCAAAACTAATCTAGAGGCCAGTCGTGGCACAGGAGCACAAGTCTTGGACTGTAAGCGCGACAGGTTGTGAGTTCGATTCTTCGACTTTTTTAATTATTTTTTTTTTAATTTTTCGATGTTTCGGTTCATCTCTTTCTCTGCCTTATTTTCCTAAATGGGATACAGCGTGAAGCTAACAATAATAATAATTTGTATATCGCTCCAGGTCACAGCAGACACTAGAAGAGCGGACGCCTTCGACCTCCGTCACGGTGCCCACCAGTTACGAAACGAGACCAGGATCAAGACCCAATGGGACAGTTACCATAACAATAACCGTCTGAGAGCCAGGTAGACGATGTCACAGTAATAAACATGGCGGCTAACATTATAGTAATTGCTAACACGAGTTATAAGTAACGTGACCATTTTTCGATCGGCTGAAAACGGGACATTGTATAGCTTTCGTTTTTTTAGAGAGATATTTTCGTTTTTGTAAGGATAATGGTCTGATGGTGCTTTTGGTTTAACTTTAATTGACACTTTAATTAATAATTTAATACTTAGGGGTTCTATACTTTTTAAGGTAAAAAGGAACACTTATAGGATCACTCTGTAGTCTGTCTGTCTTTCTGTCAAGACCCTATATCTCAGTAATGCTTGGAGAAAGCGAGTTGAAATTTATAGTATATACTGAGATCCATGGCCCCATGATTTCCTAATGAATACATATTTCTACATTTAGTTAGAAAAAAGATGTGGCCGTTTATATCGCAAAAAACCCGTAAAAACGTATTTCGACTCTATAAAGGGAATCTAAGAGGGTTCTTCTAGCTAACCTAGAATTATGAAATTTGGCAGCTAGCATCTACAGGTAGTGCTACTTCAAGAAAATTATACATTTGTAAATACAATATAGTCTTAAATAGGGGCAAAATTTGATTTTAGAGCCGCTAGTTCAAGTGAGGCATCAGATGAAAGGGCTCTGGCTAAGCTAAGCCTGAATTTTAAAAAAAAGCTCGAGCCTCCAATTTTGTACGGAACCCTTAGTGGGCGAGCCAGCTTTTAAAACGATTTTTTGAAAACTACCGTACTGCAGTAATCACGGAGAAACTTGTTTCGACCGATCAAATTTACATATCATTCTAAAAAAACTGAACATCTGTACGTCCCGTTGACATGTTTCGAGACTCGGACACACAAGCGAAAAACGGGACGTCTGGTCACGTTAGTTATAATGTATAATTGTATAATATGTGTTAAGTGTAATTGAACAATGGAGATTAGTGATGATTAAGTGGTTACTGATTGTAATGTTATGTTAGTGAGATAGTAATTCGGATAGATTGGACCTATCTAAAACTATATAGGGCTATATAATCGTTTGTCTACGTGCAGCATACATGTTAAATAAGGGCTAAGACAAATAGAAAGTTATATAAGTTCGATTAAATTAACGATTTTGGTAAAAACTATAGAGAAATTAGGTTCATAAAACAATGACGAAATAAAAATACTTAAACATTAATATTAGGAACGTAAACAATATATTTTTCTTTGATAGAAAATTATATATTATGCATTTAAGATACTTGTTATCAATTCAATTTTAAATTTTAATGAATATAATTTTAAATTCACACGATTTCTTGTAGAGTATATGAAATAGAACAATGGAAGTCCACACTCCAGGAGCTATTAGATCGCCTAGATCGTGAGATGAACGCTTTAAAAGAGGAGAAAGCATCGACTGAAAGGGAATTGGAACAACTCAATATGCCTTTATTGGTTTGCTCGGAATGCTTGTCCGACCGGGACGGTCGACGGAGCTCCGAACTGACGTACGATTTGGCTGATACTGAGTTGAAAAAAGTTAGTTTGAAAACGGTTATTTTTTATTTTTACGTTACTAAAATGATTTAGTTTGGAATTAAGAGCTTAAAATGGCGACGTGCCAGTCGGACTAACGCAGGGAGGGTTCCGCGAAAAGATTGTGTTGGTTATATGGGAGCCCCCTTAAATATTTATTTTCTGTGTTCTGTGTTTTATTATTTCTTTATGTAAATTTCAACTGTGTTACTATCATGGTTCGTGAGAGCAGAATCTTAATAATAGTCTCGTTTCACCCTTTTGGTATGAACTTATAAAACTACTAAACACTTTAAACATGTCAAAACTCAGCTACTCTATATATTTTTTAAATTAATACAAAATATATTTCATAACATTTATACATGAAAAACCTAATAAATGGTAGAAAACTTGATAATGGCTGCGGAATCGTCTTTATATTATATTTATCAAAAAATGCTTAATGAGACTTTAAGGTCGTCATGGCGCAGTGCCACTGTAAACACGATGCTTGTGGCTTCGATTCTCACTGGGAGTAATGAAATATTCAATACTTTTATTTTCTCGCTCGGGTAACAAGGCCGCAATGCCTAATGAATTTGGCGGGAAGTGGAGGACGGAAGAGACTTAATGGTGAACGGAGCACAAGTTTCTGAGGTTCCCTTCCCTTCCCATCATCTTGCTATGTGCGGGATCCAGCGTGACGCTGACAAAAAAATGCTTAATTGCTGACATATTTTAGAACAATTAAAAATTGAAACTTTCGACTATGAAATGAGTGTTTTATTTATGACAATTTATTAGTGCACTTTATAATTTTATGCACCTTCATAGTTTTATATTATTTACTATAAATATTTCTTGCAATCAATTATATTATTTTTATCCGTGTTTACTTAGTTAACATATACATAAACTATGAACTGAACTGTACTTACTTAACATGGGGAAGTACTTATACTTAAATCTACTATTTCTAAAATATTAAAATAAAATTAAATTAGCTTCACGCTATATCTCGCACACAGCAGGGTAGGCAGAGGGA
>DWAN01005372.1:0-11307 GCA_018230445.1 Heliconius hewitsoni
TTTTAGTGTTTTAAGTAAATAATACTGTGGTTAAAGCGGGCGAAGCCGCGAGCGGGTCGCTAGATCTTATATATTTTTCTTGTTACATTCTGTCAAATGTGCCAAATTAAGATGTATCACGTTGAAATTTTATTACAAAGATGAACAACTTTGAATACTTTTAGGAAAAAGGCGTCGTGCTTCGTAACGTACGACCGAGTAATAAGCAAAAAAATATATAGATATCTTTTTTTTTAACCTGACGCTTCACTCTGTATATAGCAGAATAGAGAAGGTAATATCAGTTTAAATATAAAACTTTTATATAAATGGTATAAGCAGATCGAGTGGCGCAGGGGCGCAAATTTACTTCACTTGTGGATTCTATTCCTATTAATAAATACCTCGCTCTGGCAACGTGGCAAAGCGCGGTGTTGAGTTCCGCCATTCAACGCGCAATGCCTCCAGAATTTGACGGAAAGTGAGGAGCGGAGTATCTCAACAATAGGCTCCCTTCGCCTACCCTACATACGGGATAGTGCATGAAGCTGAAAAAACATTGAAGTGATTTTTCATTGTGATTTAGTAACAAGATGAACTTACTCTTCATTTTTCCTGTAAAGAACATGGAATGTTACTTAATATGGTAATATACATATATTTTTTATTTTTTTTATTTAGGGTTCAGTAACTGTAAACGTAAAATGGAACTCTTTATACGATCACTTTGTTGTCAGTCTGTCAAGATCATTTATATTGCGTGAATGTCTCAAGCTGAAATGAATATATAAAAAATATTAAAAAATCCATTTCCTCGACTGGCCTTAAAAAAACATAACATTTAAACAATAGAAAAACTTCTTGTTCTCACATCAGAAAGGATCTTATTCAAACGTAAGTACACAAACTAACACACGCAACCCACAGTTTACTGAAGCCTCGTCTAGAGATGTCTCATTTGAGGAAATTGCTGAAGTAGAGCTCAAAGCAGCACGTTCTCTGAAAAATTGACGTTTCATGGGCTTCTCTAAATGCAACGGCGGTATTATGATTAGGTCATTTTAAATATTACCCCTATAACAAGGGTAACCTCATTTTGTGAGATTTTATTTTGTTTGATCTTTATATTTGTTTTTTTTTTTGTAAAAAAAAATCTTTATTGCGTTATTTATTTATCCTACTAATATTATAAATGCGAAAGTTTGTGAGTATGTATGGATGTTTGTTACTCTTTCACGCAAATACTACTGAACCGAAAAACAAATGAGAAAAATATATTTCATTTCCTCGAGTGGGATTCGAATCCACGATCTGTCGCGTATAATACATACTTATACACATACCTCCTAAAAATGTAGCTTAAGAATATGAAAGTCTTAGCGGTATTGCCTACTTTTTTATTTTTGCTTCAGATGCAAATTGAGTTTGAAACTTCGTTTTGCGGAAATTCCTTGGGCGGCTGTCATTCGCGCTTATCCACTGAATTTTATATTTGGGCAACTTGATAAGCTTCTTTTATAGGTATAATTTAGGTAAACCGCTAAAAAATATATAAATATCTTTCTTTATATTGAAGGATATAAATTTTTATAAAAATGATAATGTATTGTCGTTTTCTTTCTTTTTTAAACAATGAAAATGTATTTAATTTTCATATCTAAACTGAATTTAATATGCAATCCCCATTTTAGTAATTTGATTAGGTATTTACTTTTAATATCAAAGAATAGTAAGTAATTCAGTTTTATCTTGCTTTTCAGATTATTTAAAAGCATTGCAGGCATTACGTATTGAGTGACTTGTTTCAAAAAATATTCTACTAAAAAGAAACAGTAAAGCTATATCATGCATGCTTTGAGGTTCACCCCACATGGGCTATATCACCACATAGCACCAAGACACTCCATTCTCTCCTTTTCTCCTTAAAACTAGACATTCAACGACGTGAGTGGCAGACATAGAAGTGACATATATATTTGGTATGCCAACATATCGTTATTAAGCCCACCACCATCACAACAGCCACTCACTCAATTCATTTCAACCAAAGCAACGACGTCCCACAAAATATTCAAATTAAACATTGTTTTCGTATATAAATTCAAGACGCGTAGATTTTGTTGTGTTGAAATGTTTCTGTTTACTGCTAGTTCATAATACGGATCAGTGAATCGGTATTAGATTACACCCAACCGAGTTTGAGGTCGATCCTTTATGCAAATTTAGTTATCTGACCTTAAGTAATTTATAGGTATTTACGGTAATAAGATGTTTTTTTTTAATTTATGAGTTATTTTACGCCTCAAACTTTAATCGTACGTTATTTGTTGCTGTGTTTTTCTTAATTATTTTATTGGTTTTGTGAAGTCTCTCGGTAAATTGTCCAAACACGTTACGTTCTCGAAGGCTAGAAGTGTCCTCATTAAAGGCATATGGATATTACAGTATTTGAAAGTCTAGAAAAGCCCTTCCAGAAGTCCAAGGATTATAGCTGGTGGTCGTCGACCACGTTGATTAAGGTGTAATTACAGGCGGTTTCGTAGTATCCTTACGGTGATAAGGTTAATGTTTTCTTGAAAATTAGAGGCCAGTCGTGGTTCGATTCCATCTCAAGGAATTAAATATTATTATTTTAATTTTCGTAAGTAGGCAAGGCTAGGCAACATACAATGTCTCCAGAATTAAACGAAAAGACAGTGCTTTAATGGGAACTGAGTGTTTCAATACTTCACTATATCTACCCAGCTATGTACGGGATACAGCGTAAAGCTAAATAAATAAACTTATTGGTAACATTAAGGGATGTTATGAATGTAAAATAAACGTAGGTTTAAGAGTTTATCCATTTTTTTTATATTTAAGATAACTTTTAACTGCTGCTTCGCCATCGCTGTCAAATGGAAATAACTAAGTTTTGTATATGACGCGTGACACATTCTCTGTGCCTGAGGTAACTCTGGACGCAGGTATAGTGAGTGAATCGGTATTAGATTACATCTAACCGAGATTGAGGTCGATCCTTAATCCAATCATCACAACGTTCTATGTGATGCCTAAAGCCTTTCTCGATGTTTTTTTAACAATTTAATTTTACTAAGTTGTTTTTTTTAACCAATTCTCTAAAAGGGTGAGGTTATCAATACCACTATATTTTTTTTGTGTTTGTTCACCTTAAAAATTTTGACTGGGTGAACTGATTTTGATGATTCTTTTTTTTTATTTGGTAGGTGATGCTTTCGATTTGAATTTGGTACATTCCTGATAATATTTATCATGAGAAATCACATAAGTCTTAAATAATAGAAATTAAGCATGTACGCGACAAATGGACTAATAACTTGATACAAAAAAATCAGCTTCACGCTGTATCCCACACGAAGCAGGGTACGCAGAGGAAACCTAGTGTTAAGACACACCGTTCCCCACTTTCCGTCGAGTTCTGGAGGCATTGCGTGTTGAGCTGCGTAACTCAACTCCGCGCTTTGCCTCAACACCAGAACGAAGAAATGTAAATATAAATGTAATTAAATATTTCATTTTCCTCAAGTGGGGATCGAACCCACAACCAGTCGATTTTACAGTCATTCTTTGTGCCCCTGTGCCAAAATATTTTCCAAACTTAAAACAAACAAATAAATAGGCTATATCACTAAAAGATTTTTTAAATCGAACCAATAGTTTCTGAGATAATCGTTTTCAACCAAACACACTTTTTCAATTTATAATATTAGTATAGAAGTATTGATATGGGTATGTAGATAGGCTTACATTTAACCACATCAAGCCTGAGTAGCTGTTGAATCTCGATTTTAAATTGTGATAGTTTGCTTTCTCTTAGTATATGTATTTAAATTCAAATAGGTTAAATTCATGTAAGAAAATATAAAATCTATGGTCTCGTTATATAAATAATTTTGTCTGTACAGTAGAAATTTTTATCTCTTATAGATATCGCGAGTCGTTCAGGTTCATTCATAGAGAAAAGAATTATAAATGGATAATATTTCCAGATGTTGTGATGCCCGACAACATTCCTATTATTTGTTTATGTAATAAAAATTTTAAAACCCAATGTTACGTTTTTTTATGCCTTAAAAAAAGTGATCAAGTCAATGCTGCGTGTGTGTCTGTCTGGCTTTATCGTATCTCTCAAACGAACGGACTGGACTACCGATCCTATTTATTTTTCGTGCAAACTTAGACTAACTACATGTTAATTATGTTTATTAATGAATAATGTCAGAAACCAGTCGTGGCACAGTGTACGACTGTAAGCACGACCTACCCTGCTACATGTGGATACACCTTGAAAGTAAAAAAATAAATAAAACAAGTTTCTTAACTCTTTTGTGTACTACACGAAATTTTGCTATTTTTATATTAAATTCACGAATGCTGGTAAAAAATGGAGTGTTTAACACTAGGTTCCCTCTATGCGGGACAGCGTGAAACTGATTTATGATTTTATTTATTTTGATCTGCAAAATTATAAAAAATATAAAATTATGACAGAATAACTAATAAAAGACATATCATATGTATTGATTGTAGGTAAATAAAGTGAAGGACCAAAATAACTCTATTATGAGTTATTTTGGTCCTTCACTTTGAAATTTAAGTAACAAATGAGATGAGCGCCATCTATAATCTATAGTAGAAACTATAAAAGCCAACCAGATTTAAGTAGTGAAATATGACAACTTTAACATAGATGACACTGTATTCTTTACATAAACGCAATGAAATCAATGGGACTTAGCTGTGTCTACTTTCTTAGCAAAAAAATATTGTCTCAAAGACATTTTATATTACTTTACTTACATAATAATGCTTAACTCAATTAAGACATAACTATTATGATAAAGTTTACGTTACTATCCTTAATTCGTAACAAATATATATTTTATATAACAAAACTTACATAAAATTGTAAGCGTTTATTATATAGAATTTACAGGTATAATAAATTATAGCTATAATAATTAAAATTTCTTTCTGTAAACAATATTGAAAGAATTTTAATAATGTAAGAAAAGTGCCATCTGTGATTTACTACAAATTCTGACAGCCATCCAAAAACATATATCGGTGTAATAGTTATAATGAAGATGGCACTGTTTTCTGTTTTAAATAAACATAAAAATAATCATTAAAAATATAAAACCTAATTCAAGATTATAATTATAAATTTAAAAAAATATATATATATGTAAAGAAATATGATAAAAAAATCATCTCAATTAAAATCCGTTATTTTTGGAGTTGAGGCCAGTCGTAGCGGGGTACAGAGTGTGACTGTAAAATTGACTGGTTGTGGAATCCCCACTCGAGGAGATAAAATATTTACTTTTATATTTTTTCATTTCTTCGCTCTGGTGTCGAGGCAAAGCGTGATGTTGAGTCCCACCACTCAAAACACAATGCCTCCAGAACTCGGCGAAAAGTGGAGAACGGTGTGTCTTAACACTAGGTTCCTTCTACCCTGCTGTGTGCGGGATACGGCATGAAGCTGATTTATTTATTTAATTATGGAGTCGAGTCAAGAACATAGGAATTAGCTCCTATTTGGTGTATTGTTATCAATTATAATCGACTCGAAAGTTAACTCTTAGGACTTATGTTTTTAAAAACAACAACTACCAAAATAAACCCGAAAACAATACTGTAATTTATAATTGTACAACAAAAAATATACTCGAGTTGGAAATTTGAAAAGCTTTGAAAATTAATATGAATCAATATCTATCATATTTACCAATAAAATTAGGATTTAAAAGACAAAAAAAATTACATACACATTTTCAATACAATAAATTCAAAATTTGAGAAAAACAATATTTCAAAAAGCCGGAAAACAAGCAAAAGACAAGCGTAAATAAACAATATTGTATAATTATTTTAACAATTTTAAAGTGTTATTCCATGCTTATTAAAGAAAAATATTTCTTAAAAAGCGTATAAAAATTTTAACCCGCTCCTCTTGGAAACCGTCCAAGCGCTCTAACCTCTAAGCCACACGTTTGAATAAATTTAAATTCATCGCCACCAAAAAAAAATCAAATGAGCCTTTTACTCTTCTACAATTCTCCATACAAAACATAGTAAAAGTACAGAAAGGTCACGTATAAGTACTAAAAGCTATTCCAATCAATAATTCCCAGGCATCAGATCAGCCCACCTATGAATGCTGTCCCGTTCATATCTGAAAATTTTATATGAAATAGCGAACCCTGCTATGATAGGGACGGATGCAACTGAATTGCAATTTGCATGAAAGCAAGAGGAGATTCGTCGAAATCGACAACGAATTCATCTGAAACTTTTCAGCGATGACAAAACGAAGCAATAACGATATTAAATTGTTTATGTAAATATTAAAATGAGGACAGTCGTGGCACAAGCGTGTGACTGTAAACGCGACACAACGGTTTGGGTTCGATTTCCACTCGACGAAATGAAAAATTAAATATTTTCATTTCTTCGCTCTGGTTTCGAGGCAAGGCGCGGCAATAAGTTCTGCCACTCAACATACAATGGCTCCAGGTTACGACGGAAAATAGAAAACGGAGTGTCTTAACAAAAGGTCCCTCTGCCTACCCCGCTGCGTGCAAGATACTGCGTGAGGATAAATAGAAAATTAAGATAACTGTCGTGATAGATACAACAACACTTAATAGTATTCCGTTTGGATTGTGTGTCAAGTTAATTCAATGTGTTTACTTAAATTATTTTAATTTTTTCGACACCTAGTACGCAATATTAATAATAATATGCGGAAGAAGCAGTTTTAACACTAGTTTCAATATTTAATTAGGTAGTGAGAGAGTTGCAATAAGTCCCTATTTTATAATATTCCAATCCATTATTATTTCCCGAATTAATTCCCAATCAAAATACTAACATTCTTCTTTTTCATTACTTATGTTTTCCATCTTAGCTTAAGATATGCAAGTATCCGAAATGTTATTCACGATTTTTTTTATTGCAAAAAGGAACAAACGTGCCAAGGACCACCTCATAACCTTCGCCTATAAATATGTACAATCTGCAGGCATTGCGGTCTTGAGGATGAAAGTATCTGAACTCACGACGCTTGAAAGCTCCCAAATCATAACGTTCAGGAAACACCTCAGGAGGATGATTATTTCATAGCTCTGCACGTACGATGGAAGAATAATATTGATACAAGCATGTTGGACGAATAAAATGCATCCAAAGCAAAGCGCGGTGTTGAGTTTCGCCAAAATAGGTAATGGTACTCCATTAAAGTTAACACTAGGTTCTTTCTATCTACTCTGCTATATACTAAATACAACGTGAAACTGCTACAATTTCTTTTCCTAAATGCCACAATTTCTTTTCCTAGGTACCCTTTCATAGTAGGCAAAGAGCAAACGTAGTGTGAACATTTTTTTTCATTTGATTTTACTATTATTAGTTATAAGTACATTTGTATTTTTATCTTCTTTATACACTCACATTTAAATGGTAATAAATAGCAGATTAGAAAAATGGCTACTGTTCTTAACTTGAATGAAGAAAATAAACATTACGATATAGACTCTAAGATCGTTTTATCTTAGCTCGTGGCTGAGATAACTTGCAACACATATTCACCCCATGTCATATAAAATTGGAATATACCACTTGTTGCACGTTGTCTTTCATAGATTTTTTGTGTATAACATAAAATAAGTGTGGTTTTTATAATAGAATATATTAGAGTATTGCTTATGATTTTAATTCAGACAATTAATTCAGAAAAAAATATATATACTTATGTATAAATTAAAAAGAATATGGAACGGGCTTATTATTTTTGTATTTTTTGTTTTTTGTATGGCTTTGTTGCTGACTGGCCTTCAGAGAGTTTCTGGAATAGTAATAGTTCGTAGAAATTAACACAACTTATAATAAAAACTATAACTTAAAAGTAGCTTAAGTCTTTTTTGGTTAGGTAAATATAATTCATATCATATTTACATATTTTTATTAACATTATAATTTTTATATGAATTGTAAATCTGTATGTAAATTTTTGTGAGCTCGAGGCCTCAGGGTAGGCCATTAACTGAAAATTTGTATAATATACAGATGCGTTGCCTTTTTGGCAAACATAAATTTTTTACTATATTATATAAAAAATATCAAACGCCAATATTGATAAAGACAAAAAAACTGAAATACAAAACACACTTTATCAGAACTTTCAGTAGTTTTCCAAAAAAATATATAACTTTTTGAACACAGTGAAAACGCTACAAAGAAACCTTTCCCACGTCATGATGTGACGTCCTTAACCAATCAACAATTTGAATTTCCCAACTTGGAAAAGCAATTAAATGTGAAAGTTAAGTGAAATTCAGAATAAACCTGCGTAGTTTCGTCCAGGACGCATGCGCTGGGGCATCGATCCCCCGACATCTTCCACCAAGGCTCACTTCGCTGGTGATAGCCTACCGGTGAGTATATTTCTATAAAAAATAGTGGTCCCAGTTCTATCAGTAGGCAGTCAGTACAAAACAAGTGCATGTACCTTGCCGTGGCGTTGATCATAATTATTGCAAGTTTGGTCAGGCTGCAAGTAAGTCGGATTTTATGTATACTATGATATGACAATGGATGCTTTTTTCTGTTTCTACAACACAATTTCTTCTCTGTGTAAGTAAATGTTTACTGTCTTTTCAGATGTTTTGTGCATTTTTTTTATTTTTTTCATTTTCTTGTGACATTCGTCAAGGTGACCTTGGCCACGTCGTCGTGTCACAGCTTTTTCTATGACGCACTTGGTCCACCTTTAAAAGTAAGCTTTTCCGTTGATTTCATTTGTTTAAATCATTCATATTTGTTTTGTGTGTGTTTTGATATAATAATATTTTTTTGCGTATATTAATTGCGTCAATGTACTTGTGTGCTGTTGCTATGCTATATCTATACATATATATAAATATATATCTATGGATTATGTATGTATGTACATTTAAGTGCTTTTCAATGTATATATTATATTAATGAATATCGCTTGATATTATACTCTTCTATAACTTATAAGTGTACAATGTATTTTTAGCCTCAAGGGGGTGCAACAGGTGCGCGCCTGCGCAATAGGTTCTATGACGTTACCAATGTCTCATGACATGTCTTCATAAATATGTTGGATTGTTTATTTTATGCAATATATGACCAACATTTTAATAATCAATTTTCTTCATAAACATAATTTCAGTTGAATAAAGCTATTTTACATGGATTGAGGTGATGCGGGCATCATTTAGATTTTTATCGCGGTACCTAAAACTCCGACGTTATCTGATTTTGTCGTCAATCGATATTTCGTATACAAATTTGTTTCGAGTAACCAATCGAGTTGCATTCGATATAATGGAGACGTATCTTAGTTGCAAGACATGCGCGGTGCATCCTGAAATATTGATGTGCTACATTTAACTTTGACCTTTCTTTGACATATAGAAACAAAGAGCTTTGAAAACTACCAAACTGTTAATTTTTTTTTGTGAATCGTATTTAAAATATTAAAGCGAATGTTTAAATCGTTGTTGATATGTGAATAAATTTAAAAAATCCGTCGCGTTTTATGATAATTTTTTTTCTTGTTTCGATTGGCAATCAACGAACTTGTTGAACATTTTTCATTTCATAAAGTTGACCCTGAAGTATTATTTTTCTTCTTCTACTCTTTTACTTCTCATTCTTGTATTTTTGCGGTTCTTGAATATTAATATATTGTTACTAAAATATAAAAACTAAATGGTATAAGATAATAAAGATTTATTTTTTAGTTTAGTAGCATATAGAGGTACTTCATTTTTATATATCTAATACTGGGAACGAAATTTAAGCGTACAAAACGCGTTGCCATAGCAACGAGTGTAGCTTATATAAATATATTATTAAACATATAATTTAATGTTTTAAGTTTGCTACATAAACTTTATTAATTAAATATGTTTTTTTATACATTGTTTTAACAATATACATTTCTGCACACATTCTATATTTAAGCTAGAACTGTGTGAAATTTAATATTTCTCAAAGAGGGAATTTTCTTTCTAAATAGATTATATAACATCCTGTACAGATCGTGATGTAGTCCAGGTAACCTCCTCTACGACCTTTCGAGATGCATCACGATGTCGCCGATATTGATTTATGATCTCGCTGCCCTGGGTGGGGGGTGCTCTCCCTCAATTAATACCTAGAATGACCGACGCACATGCGTCCAGTGCAGTATTGATTTATAGCCGACGCCTACGAATAGGTATTTTATTGCGAATCAACGTTCTGTAGCTCTAGAATAAAGTAAAACAATTTTAATTTTCAGTTGAAATGAATAGATTTAGCAATTATTCTAAGAGATAATTTAAGGAATACAATAAATAACATATTATAATAATAATTTTATGTATTAAGTACTAATCGTTTAAAAATGAATCTAACTTATATTTCTATAAATGATTTTCAATTAGTTTAGGAACGTATAAAAATCGCGAACACATACTATAAAACAATGGAAAACATCTATTGATATAAATATGTAGTGTTGACAAGATTGCGTGAGCGGAGGAAGCGTCGTCCGCCCACTGCCGGCGCCCGCGCAGGTGTCGCCCCACCAACTTAGTGCAATAGAATATTGTATCGACAAAAATGGTATAAAAAATATATTTTTCATAACATTATTGTCTATTATTTAAATATTATGTTTGTATTAATTTAAATAAATATTTATTATCAATCTAATATCTCAACACTACGTTCCCAGTGCCTACGTTGCTGGATACAGCTTGAAAACAAAACTTTCTAACGTCACGTAAATAACTTATACCACCTTTCTCCTTTTCGATAGTCGCATTTTGCCGCAATAGATCTTATTTTTTGTGCGAGATACAGCCCACATGTAACAGGGTAGATAGAGGGAATATGGGAACCTAGTGTTAAGACACTCCAATCCTTTTCAGACACTTCCGTTCTCCATTTTCCGGCGAATTCTTGAAACCTTGCGCATTAAGTGGTGTAATCAACGAGAGCGAGAAAATATATATATTGAATATTTACACTAAATGTTTCGCGTTTACAGTCGCACGCTTATGCCATTGCGCCATGACTAGCCTCTGTTAAAGAAATATGAAAATAAGAATATTTCAAAATATATGCATCTGTTTTTATGAGAATCGAACCTACAGCTACACGGGGCCAGTCGAATTTGTTTTAAGTTTTTAATAATACGACGAAAGCTTTTCAGTTATATAAAATACTAAAATTAGCTTCACGCTGTATCCCGCACACAGCAGGGTAGGCAGAGGGAACCTA
>DWAN01005373.1:0-11306 GCA_018230445.1 Heliconius hewitsoni
TTAAATCAATAATCATGTATTTTAAGCGGGCGAAGCCGCGAGCGGGCCGCTAGTACATAATATAAGAAATATCTCAATAATAATTTGTAAAAATACCCACATAAATTCAATAAATCCAATAGAATTGTGTAATTCTCACTTATTTGTAATGTACATAAATTATATACTTTATATTATACCTTTACGTACTAAATAAAAAAATATTACCGATAAAAAAATATTATCTTATTCTATCGATTTATTTAGGCAGAGGGAACTTGGGAGCCTAGTGTTAAGACATTCCGTACTCCATTAAAACACGTAGCATAACGCCGCGTTTTCCTTCGTTACCAGAGCGAGGAAATGAAAATATTTAATATTTCAATCCTCTGACTAAAAATGTAACCCACGACCGTCGTATTTACAGTCGTACGATTGTGCCGTATTTTTGATATATTTTTCGAATTACACTGGCATAGCGTCAGACTATAAACGCAATAGACGTTATAGAATAGACGGCCCTCTATTCTTCAATAAAGTAGTTATTTTTATTTTCTTTTCTCTGGCAATACAAACTGCGGCGTTGAGTTCTGCCAATCACCGCGCAGGTTCTCGTATTAGTGTGAAAAGGGAAAAATGAAGTGCCTGATTACTAGATTATCTATGCCTACAGTTCTAGAGAGTAAAAGGCGTGAACGATTTAGATAAGCAATAATGGTTTTATAGATTCGTTTAAATGAATATTCTATCGAAAAGAACATTTTCATCATCAATTGTTCATTAAAATATTTATTACAAACTAGAAATTCCAATGTTTTTTTATATTATAGCCAAAAAATAATTAATATACAGAGTGGAAATGTCAGCGCTCCTTTTACGGGAACAGCATATAGGATAAACAATTTTAAACTAAAGAAAAGAAATAAATCAAGACACCTCAATAGTTTAGATATAGGATTTTTTTTCATTTCACGATGCTTATCCAAACCTGTATTTCGTGTGAAGCAGTTGCTCATAAAGGTTAAGCAACTTTGACTTTGCCGCCAATACCTACGAATCGATTTCGGAATGAGGTGTATGCGGCGGTTTCCTGGTTGATAGATTTATGTGTGCGTGCGTCATTCTTGACAAATGCAATAATTTGATTATTTATTGTGTTTAAAAAACACTTTTTTTCAGTTTTGGATAAAAAAAAAATTTTTATTGTATTATACTTTTATGGAGTAGTTGAAATTGTGGTTTCATTTAAAGTGGTGCTGACACTTCCACGCTGTATACTTTTTAATAAAAACCTATAAGAACATGAGTAGGTACAAAGTTGCATTCGCATACATACATAATATTAGCAATTATGGTTAATTAACATTGTACGCATATTAATGAAAATATTTATTTTGTATCTAATAGTAAGATTGTTTATAAATATTTTGTAATGTTATCGTCAAAATAAGCGTTAAATATATATGATATTCTATTACATTTACACACTTAATAGAAATACGATAACAAAGATTTGCATAGCTAAGATAATTATTATATTTAAATCGCCAATAGTAATTTGTCCTGTATCATTCTAAAATAAGTGGAATTCCCACTCGCAGAAGTGAAATATTATAACGAGGCAAAGCGTGGCGTTGAGTTACGTACCACCACCACTTAAAACAACAACACTTCAAGAATACGGCGGAAAGTGGGGAACGGAAGTATTTTAATAGAAACAGAGTATAATAGACACGAGGTTAACTAAAAAAAAATGTGCTTAAAGATAAATTTTAACCTTGATAGCGCATATATTTACTATGGACTAGCTAGTCAAAATTCTTAGCGTTTTGACCAAAAATTATGATACGTTACAAATGGACAGTATTAATACGTGTTGAATTTTCCCAATACGCTGAGTGAAATCTATATATTTTCGAAAGGGCTTAATTGCTGTTGGGATATGGGATGGCCTTTACAGGGTCACCTGATGAATAACTACGAGCTTAGATGGACGCTTGTGAAAGAGGCAGCGATTAAAGGTAAGTGGATGGTAGCTTTTTTATTTATGTTCATTGGACGATTCAAAAATGCTTATAATATCTATTTGAACAAATAATATTTTGAATTTAAATTTGAATGCTCTGCGTACGCTGGTCAGAAGGGCGTATGAACGTTGGGCCCCAATGTGCGGAGGCGCAGAGGTGTCGTGAGATAGGACTGGCCTCGTCGCCTCTGGCTCGCCTCAGACTCACAACACAGTCTCCGGCGGAGAGTGTGTTGTGAGTCTGAGGAATGAACCTTGCCTATATACTGAGCGTTTGCGGCAGTAATTAGATCATCGGGATCTAGAACACTATGAGGGCGTCGAAGAAGCGGGTATGAATGAAGAGCGTACTTACGCGCTTCGACGATAAAGGGATTGGAGTGGGAATCTGCGCGCTCCCAGAAGCCTTTGCCTAGCCGCTTGTAGAACTCCTTTAACAATTTTCATTCGAAATCTTTGTGTAGGTCCTCGTTGCGTACTTAGCAAGGGCATCCAGATGCAATACGGAATTTGTCTTAATTACAATAATTTAATACTAATTCTAATAACGACTTTCCCCAACAGAATTTTAGACCATAATGCACACGAGTGCCTTTTTCTTTTTTTTTAAATTGGCTTTAATGCTGTTGACCTGGACTGCTCTTGACAGCGTCACCGGACGGGCCACAGGTACCGTGTGGTTTTATTGGAAATCCACCGGAAAAGACATGGTACACTACCCCCACTTAATATAATCGGTAATCGGAAACGGACGGACGAACGGACGTCCTCTTAATTACAGTGACACCTGAATAAAGGGGGTATTTAGAAATAATGCTATATATAATATATGCGAACATTTATAAAACATAGATATACCGTTTCGCGAATTTTTTTTACATCTAATGATATTAAATGTTTTTGTAGTACAATGTATTTACCAATGTATATTAAACTATTTTTGCAGTGAAAACGCGCTTAAAGCAATTCGATTTCATTATTATTGTTATTTCGTTATTTAAAGTAACTTAGAATTACAACTTTGATGTTAAATAGCTTATAGCACTTCAGAGGAATGTAGTTCTGAAACAAAATGTAAATCTTACCGGTAGTTCTAGCGCTTTATTATATTGGTAAAGATAGGTATTGGTATAGATAGGTAACTTGATTATGAATCAACTCTTAAAAACATTATATAGTATAAGCAATGTTAGGCACATTCATATATTAGTAGTATTACAAGGTGAATGAATAGATAAATAAACAGATAAATGGGTAAATAAAGGAAGTATTTATTATTTTTGTAGTAAAAAATATGCAAATATTCAAAATTCTAGGTCAGAACAATAACTTTCTTTAAGTCTTTGACATATTTATAAAACAAAATAGAAAGATCATAATTACGATTCTTACACAACAACACATTATCGATGCAAATAGAGGAAGCTTATAAAGGACCCGCGGTGGGCGAGCCTGACTCGCGTTTGTCCGGTTTTTTTTATTTTCCAGATGCATGCAGTCATTATTTTATAATTTGTGGTGATGAATTTACTAAGTTTAGAAAAAGTTAGCTGTATTAAAATTATTTGTTACTGTACCTACACCTAAGCTTAAATAACTTAGTAACTTAAAAAGTTAAAACCTAAAATAGAAGACAAGATGATCAAAATATTATTTATTTCTTCCCTTATTTATTGTCATATTTATCGTACAATTAAATTTAAATGTAGTTTTTGTCTTAAATACATCGAGCTCAAAGAGCAAAACATTACAGACGTAATATTGGTATATTTGGTATATTATTAAAAATGGTTTTATAAAAATTATTATTTGCCTAAAATTTTTTGAATTTCCAACAAAGATTTCTTTTTAGTCTCCGGTATATACAATATAGTAAATACAAATGCACATGCACATGTAAAGGAAAAGAACCAAAACGCTACGTAGGGTCCTAAATTATCGACGACCGATCCAAAGGCAGTGGTCAGTAAAAACCCAGCTACCCACGTGGTAGTTAATGCCACACAGGAACCTTTGCTTCTAACATTTGATGTGAACATCTCTCCTATTAAACAATTTGGAATGATACCCAATCCTGAAACAAAATATACATATAAAACAAAATTTCCGAAATTTTGATGTATCTGTAAAACCCTTAAAACTAAATCAGATCTTTTTTAATGATATATTGAACACTGGAAAGACCACACCAGTGGCGGTTTAGCTTCATTATCCCTATTTACAAAGGAAGTGTTTAAGATTGTGGTAGTTAGAGGGGACATCAAGCTTATGAGTTATACCATGAAGTTCTTGGAGTGCATGCTCGACCTAAGGCTACGCCGAAAGTGTACTATCTCTGAGTCTCGATATGGATTTCAACCAGGATCGGGCACTATAGACGCCGTTTTTGCCCTCAGAACTTTGATGAATGCATACAGGGAAAAAAGGAGAGCTCTGCAGGTTACTTTTTTAGATCTGCAGAAGACCTTGCACTGTGGGCCTAGTCATTATATTTGGGGGGAAATAATGAAATTCCAGAGGCCTTTATTAATTTTATCACAGACATTTACCACAACTCCGATTGGCGACACCAAACCCTTCCATATTTCAGTGTAGGTTAACCAGGGCTCTGCTCTTAGTAAGTTCTTGTTCAATATACATATATTGACGCATGAGAATTTCTTAAACTAAATGTATCGAAGACTGAGTACATGGTTTACGGGAGCCCGGACTCGAGCATTATCATTAAAGGTTCTGAGCAAGTCGCTAAGTCGGAAAGGTTCAGGTACCTTGGGGCCATTATTGCATGAATCTGGAACAACAACATCACTACAATAACATCATCCGCTCTGTTCTTTTATACGGCAACGAATATTGGCCGGCACTGTCTCGGTAACCTCAGGAACCTCATGACTCAGAAATGAAGATGTTGAGGTGGATGTGCGGCGTAACGCGGTCTGAACACGCGATGTAACACCAGAGTGCTACCACCAGTAGTTCACAGGTGCGTCGCCGGCTTTTAACGTGGAGATAGACTCGCTGTTTGATGGTATCCATATATCATATCGACCTGGAAACATTGCCGCAAGTAGGTCATTCCACAATTCTATGGCGCGTGGAAGGAAGTTCCTACAAAACCGCACAGTAGTGTAGTGCCACGTATCCAGGTGGTGTGGATGATATACGGCACGTAACAGGTCAAACCGTTCTTTAGAACAATCCCCATGATAAATGCGGTCAAAAAAGCACAGCGAAGAGACATAGAGATGTCTCCTCGCTGTGCGTAGAGATGCAAAGCCAAAGTTTCAAGCCTTTCACAGATCATTGGGCCCCAAATGATTCCAACAGCTCTACATTGTATGCGATCATATGGTTCAAGCTAATACTGGGGTGCACTAGCCCAGAGATGGGAACAGTACTCCACATGACGCCGAACCTGGTCCCTATATAGGGCCAATCGGTATTTTGACGAGAAGTATCGTATCTCTCTCCTAATGAATGACCCCCAATTTCTTCGAGGCCAACTTGGCCTTGCCTTCCAGATGATTGCGATACTGGCAGTCACTCGAAACGTTAAGGACCAATATACTGATACTAGCTATAAGGGCTGGCTACAAGAGTATTTTTAGTGCTTAACGCACAAATTTGTGTCTTCAGGGGATTGAATTGACCCAAGTTCCTTTCACCCCATGAGGAGACATTCTCGAGGGATGCCTCAACAAAGGACACAAGTTTGATTCGGTCAACGTTTTCCCGAGAAAGACATGCGCAGCTGGAGTAAACAGCGTCCACTGTGCTATCGTCTGCATAGCAATTAATGCTAGACTCCTCTAACATGTCATTGATTTTCAGAAGAAATAACGTAGGGGACAGCACAAAGCCTTGGGGAACGCCAGTGTTCACGGGCATGCATTCCGAGTAAACCGCCGACAGCGACCTTGATGCGGCGCCCAGTGAGAAAGCTGACGATCCATTTGAAAAATTTTGGGGAAGCCCGTAGGATGACATTTTTGCAAAGAACGCCCAAAGCCACACTCGTTCGAAGTCCTTAACCATGGCCAAACTAACTGCCAGACTCTCTCCCTTGATTTCTATAGTTGCAGTTTGGCCACGTTGCGCGCTTGTCTAGAAACTATGTGGAATTAAAGAGCCTTGCTATGTTTGTCCCTGGAGTTAGACCTCTCGGATGCCCAAGGAAACCAATGGTCTAATCACCGAGGACGTTAAACACAAACTTGCTGCTTCACTGCTTGCTGCTTGCTTCACTGCTTAACTTACACCACAAAGTGGTGTAAGTTAAGCAGGAAGATAGACCCTGGCAACACACGCCAGGATTAATGCTATCCCGCACGCAGCAGGGTCGGCAGAAGAAACCTCGTGTTAAGACACTCCGTTCCGATTTTTTACCGAACTCTGGTTTTTCACTTTCTACCGAATTCTAGAGTACACTTTATGTTAAATAGATTAGTTTAATATTCTTTAAGCTATAATGTATAGTAATAAGTATATAGTAATAAAAGGTAAAGATCGATTAATTTTATCAACCAAATATTTCTATCCAATCGATTTATATCATGAGCAGTAGCAACAAATGTCCATGTGAACTTGTGAATCTACGATTAATAATGTATTAAGTACATAGCAGTTCCTTACCAGAGTCATAACCAATAAAGAAAAAGATCAATATAACCAATGGTAACCACTTCACGCTGTCCAGTGCGGGAAGATTCAAATGTAGTAAATAAAAATATATACCCAATGCCATCTGAAATAAACAAAAAAAGCAATATTAAATGTGTCTCGTCTGCACAGGCTACAAAATGTCTGATCTCGTGTTTTCTGCTTCCGTAGTAAATCTCTTTCTTAGTGCTCCCAAAAGGACCAATTCATGTCAAATGTTACTTTTTTACGTTGCGTGTCTGTTAGTCACTCACTAATGGTAAAGAAATAGATAGATATAATAATATTAGTACTTTTAATTGTACACCCAAAAAGAAGTAAATAAATCAGCTTCACGCTGTATCCCGCATACAGCAGGGTCGATTTTACAGTCGCACTTTGTGCCAGACTAGAATAACAATAAAATAATTAAGAAAAAGTAAAGAACGGGAATGTACGTATTTCACACATGTATACTCACATACATATATACATATATAAAATAAGTGAATTAGTAGATTATACTTCTATTTTTTATCTCAATTTGGTTACTCACCATGCTAATACAACATGCGGCAGTAGAATATAACAAAAGTTTTCTTCTCCCAACATTATCAATTAAAGTTGGCGAGATAACACTCCCAATTAATTGAAAACATCCGATAATAATCATAGCATAGTTGTAATCTATTGAAGAATTAGCCATTTCAAATATAGATGATGAGAAAAATATAACCGCCATAACACCACTAAGGTGCTGTAAGATATTCATACTAAGGACGATAAATAGTGACTTTTTGTTAGTTTTTATTGTAAAAAGTTCAACCCAATCCATTTTTTCGTTGGTCGAACTATACTCCTTTTTCGTTTCAAATAATATATCTTTATCTTCAAACCTTCCAATCTTCTTTAGAATTTCAAGGACTTTATCTTCTTCATCTACAAGCATATTATTATATTTTGGTTTCACTTTATGTATAAGTTATGACTAGCTGCTCTCGAACAGCTTCGTCCGCTTGAACTATACGAATATTGATTGATTATTATTTTAATAGGATTATCCATAATTGCCGTAATTAAGAAAATTATTTAGTTATTATATATCAACCGTGCGTGCGTACGGCAAATGTAGTTTTTCCTGTAAAACCCTATCCCGCTGGAACTCTGGGATAAAAACTAGTATTTGCGTTGCTCCATAACCATTCTATCAGTCAGTGACAGTAGCGTAAAAATTAGTTTAGGTGTTTAGGTGCTCAGACAAATAGAAAGACAGAGAGACAGGCAAAATCTTCCTGTAAATAACTATACGCAAATGAAAAATCACAGTTATTGGCAATTACAGACAGAAATTTCTTATTTTTATCTTTACGATATCCCTGCACACAGTAAAGTAAGCGTAAAAATGAACCTGAGAAAGGTAAGACACTCTGTTCCCCTTAAGACTTTCGTGCCTAACTTTCTGCCGAATGCTCAAATGTCGAAACTCAACGCCGCTTTTTGCTTTTGCTTTCAGTCATATGTTTGTGCCTCTGCTCCACGACGATTGACAATTTCATTTTATTTATATATTTAGATAGATATACAAATTTGAAAGTGATAACAAATCCACAGCATCCCTTTATTTTTTTATACCATCTTTACTCGCTATACCTTAATTATATTCATTATGTTCATCTAAAAAAAGTTACGACAAAAAGAAACGTGTTTAAAAAAATCTTCTCTTAAACAAAAATCTGTTACACTCTTAAACTCTTACCTGTAAATATTGAATAAAAACGGTTGCAATACTAAGATACCTTTCAAAACATAATACATCGGTGATTCCGGTATACTTAAAACAGCAACCGTAAATATAATCGACATAGCCATTCCAATATAAACTGTTCCTTGATAGGAAAGAAATGGTCCAACGGAAAACATTGTAATTGATCCACAGGTAGTGAATATTCCGAAAGCAGCTAGGAGAATCCCTCTGATATGTGTGGATCTATAAAAAAAACAATAAATATAAAACCAAATTATAAAATCTAATAAACGCAAATAAAAACAAGGATACTATTAAGGCCATAGTAGTGTAGTGGGACGCCGTCTAACAGTAAACGCGATGGATGTGATTTCAATTCCCATCCGGAGATATGATTTTAATTTAAATTATTTTCATTTACCAAAACGAGCTGCATCGTGTTTCGCAATCATTTAAAATTGAGGGAAAGTGGGAAATGGATCTTTTTACAACAGGTTATACCCTGCTATGCGGAAACTGTGAAGTTTCTTTGTTAGTTGCCATCTGCCCTTTTATCAAATTACGATTTTACTATACCTCTGTCCTCACCGATAATATTTAATTTGTCATCACACGGTTTCTTATAGTAAAATTGATAGAATCATTTGTTAAAATTGTTTTTTAATTTGTTAAAAACATTTGAAAAATGTATGACTGAACACGAGATAAGGTAAGCTTGTTTTTCGGGTGCATGTTTATGTTTAAATTCAATTCATAGCACAAGTTCCAGTTGTTCTGTGTTTCACAAAATTGGCTGGAAACGGAGGCTTTTAACACCCTTATTTTTACCGCTATGAGTTATTATACTCGTATATAAACTGTTTTTCGTTTATAAATATTTTACATATCTAGTCTATACTAACGCCATTTCACCTATATATACAATGTTGCTGACAACTATGATTGATGTACCACAGCTATTTAGTAGTCTTCCAATATATAACATCGGCAAATTTTTGGTAAACAATAGAATAATATATGTGAGAATGGTCAAAATACCACCATAAATAAAACATGGTTTTCGACCTTGGTAATTTGATAGCCATCCCACCAAAAATGGACCTGAAATCAATAAAATAAATAATAATCAATAACTGTGACCGATAAAACTCAATATTTTTGTAATAAATATGAAAATTGCGATCCTACATTACTACTTTTGCACAAATTAAGAACTATAAATATTTTTAATAATAAGAAATATATTAAGAAGAAATTAAAAATATATAAACAGATATATGTAATAATTCTATATTATTAAAAATGTTTTTAATATACAGTTACATTTTCATTACTCTATAAAAACCAAACACATTTTTTTCCCATTTTTTTTTATTTGTTAAGAATGACGCACACAGACACAAACCTATCAAAGCGACAACACCACACATGCCTCGAAATCGAAATCGAGTCGTAGGTAATGGCGGCGATGATGAAGCAGATCGGCATCGCTTACTAGTATTTTTGTAGTAGTATGTGTTTACGTTATTGTTATCTATTCGTATCTGCGCCATATGAAATACATTATGAATAAACATCGTAAAATGAAAAAAAATATTCTACGTCTAAACTGTTGAGGATCTACATTAATTTCTTTGAGTATGGGTTTGAAATATTTTATCCTATATGCTGCCCCCGCTAAAGGAGCACAGACGCTTTCGCCTTTTATACTACTAAGCTATAAGGGCCTACAAACATATTAGAAGCAAGCACCGACTTTCTTCACATTAGGTTATTCAAATTAATAATATAAATATAATACTTTTATCGTAATTTTGCTATATTAAATTCGTAGGCACTTTTCATTTATTAGGTTTTCATCTAAACCCTAATAAATTACAAGAGCCTGACAGTAACCATGCTAAATGGATAACGTTATTTTTAACATTATTCCCAAGAAAATATAAAACACACCATACAGCGTGATGCTGAAAAAAAAAGAAAATATTAAAAAAAACATTTTTATAACTTAACGAAAGTTAGGCATAAAATAGTTATGCATTGCATGCCTTATTTACCTAATACAAATTGCATAATCCCTTATAGTACTTGTTGTTAGGTGTATGCGCACGGGAACTTTTAGATTTTATAACATAACGAAGGTCTGGCTGCTTTCGCCTCCCCTTACATAAGTAAAGTGATCAAATTACATACGTTAAATACGCAATGATATGAATTTCATCGAGAAACTTAGAACGGAGTGCGCTAACGCTTAAGGTCTCCGCCTACCCTTCAATATACCTCTATATGTGGGATAAAGTGTGCAGTTACATAAAAGTCATAAATGATACCTGGTATAGATCCAAGGTACAATAAAGAGCCAACTAACGAAGCCTGCGTCTCAGTCAATTCATGGGAAAGTGGAGATTCTTCTGGATTGTGTAACTTGGGTATAACAGGTCCTGACCAACTCAGGTTGTAGCCCAATAACATTTGCCCAATATACACTGAAAAGTAAAATTAAAACATATGTATGTAAAATTATGTGTAAATTGTAAATGATATGATTAAAGAGTGAAAAAAAAAACCTTGCAGTGGCAGGATTTTAGTACGATTTAATTTTATATTAGCTTTATTGAAAATTATCCGTAATTACGATTAGCTACAGTATATACAATTGATTTAATCTTATCTTTATAAATAAAAAAGGATATATTCAACAATGACACTGTTATCTGTATAAAATTACACGCTCGGTACGCCATAATCAAAGAACCAAACCAAACCTGTATAAAATTATATCTCAGAGCAAATATATACATATATATATATATAAAATTTAAAAAAAAATAAATTAGCTTCACACTATATCCCGCACACAGCAGGGTAAGAGGGAACCTAGTGTTAAGACACTCCGTTCCCCACTTTCTGCCGAATTTT
>DWAN01005374.1:0-11305 GCA_018230445.1 Heliconius hewitsoni
TCTAAATATTCTTGAACAGTGTAATAAGCTTTACTTGTTAGTATTTTTTTCAAAGATACTTTAAATTGTGGTAGTGGCAAACTTAGAATACACTGCGGAAGTTTATTAGTGCGTTTCAAACAAACTCAACTATAAGTATTTTTTCATGTTTATCAAATTACTCGTAGAAAGAGAATGTATGCCTCCTTTCTCCACTTGCCGCCATTTATAAATTGAATGGAGTTTCCCTAGCTCCGTTTTTACCATATTTAATTGGGTAACCATGGACTCCAGGTCCCGACATCAAAGTGACTCCGAATGTCCTTTGACCATCTATAACGTAAAACAATAACTTTATAACAAGAGCACGGATATCTCAAGACTGTTTTCTGTTCTCTGTATAACAAATTGTCTTAACAATAGATGTACGTCTTTAGACAGTCTCAGTTATGCAGGAGAATAGGCTGGAAGAGCTTAGTACTTAAAAGATAGACATTATACCATGTCTCACATTCCACCCAATTCGTATTCTACGTAATCCTCGAAAGCAATTTTTGAATAAGCATTTAGTTTTAAGTATACAACTAAAGATATATTAATAATTCATTGGACAAGCTGTGTATTCATGGAAAACTGATTAACATTCGAGTCTCGTACGCAAATGTGACATAGAGAGCGTCCACGGTGTAACGGTAACACTGTCGACTGAGAGCTGACTTGACCAGTCGTTTCGAAACCGCGGCATAATGCGTGGGAATTGATGTATAAATAATGTTCAATTGACATACACTCCCATTTTACTTAAACACAGTGATTTATTTGCTGTTTATTATGATAATATTGGTTGTGCTGGTAGCGGTTAGTTTCTCGAAGCGCGAAGAGGAGAAAAGAACGATTTAATCGATAAAATCGGACTAGAATGGGCGTACGAATAAGAATAGGGGGGCGGGGTAGGAGAGTCAAATGGGCCGTGACCGTCCTAGAAATTTTACTAACAATACATTTGTTTAGAAAAATTAAAAAGTAAATATTTACACGAAGATATATTTTTCGAAGTTAAGTTTATATATCTTTTAAAGATATAAGGCCTTGATATGAAGTACTCATATAGTATCGTCCACTAGGTTTGTAGGTACAAGTTTTATCCAACATATTCACATATTCAAGAGTTATCATATCTATAAGATAGCAAACATTCGTATTTTTCTTCAGAATTAGATAAATCAGTTGAGGAACACACTATTTAATTTTAAATTACTCATGAAAAGCTTAGTAAACATTATTTGTAACCGTAGATTCCCCATAGTGGATGCATCCACGCTGAACTTGCTCACAACCCTAAAAGACTGCAACGTACCTTAATGTGTAATGTGTATAACAGCCAAGATCGGTTCCATAGAATAAAAAAACCGGCTAAGTGCGAGTCGGGTTCCCCCACCGAGCCTTCTGTGCCAATTTGGGAATTGTAGGTTAATGGGAACTATAACTTATAAAAGTTGACAAACTTAAGCTTGACGGCATATGCACTTTATGAAATGAACTACAAATATAATCTTTTTAATTATTTTTATATTTTATTCTATAAAAAAATGAATGATAATTTTCAGTACTACAATACAAATAAAGGAAAAAAACCTGAAAATTACGTTACCAGTTACCAGTTCTCACTTCGTGCCAAATTTCATGAAAAAATGAAATGCAACACATTCGATCCATAAATCGTATCCTTTGATTACGTTAATTTAAGAGCTTTCTCTGTGCTTTAAAGGACAATAGAATTTAATATTTGATATTAATTTCAGCTTCATACCTCCATATGATCATAAGATAAATAATCTTGACAGACGGACAACAAAGTGATCCTAAAGGGTTCCGTTTCTACATTTTAAAATACAAATGCTAAAAAAACAAAAATAAAATGATTAGAATTAAAAAATATAATCAAAAATCTGAAAAAGCTCTCTAAAAGTCAATTCATACAAAACTTTCAATTGAACAGTAACATATAACTTAAAAAAAATAATATGTGCGTAACCTAAAACAACACATTGACAAGACATCATCTTCATATTGTATTGCATACGTGGCGCTTTCTTTATCTAGATGCATATATATAGATGCATTTACATTTTATACTGGTCCCATTAATTAATCACCATTGTGTAATAACATCCAAGCAAAGTTATATATTTAAAAAAAACAACTAAAAAACCCACTTTTATCGTACACTAAAAAGAAAGAGCTCAAGAGAAAGTAGTAACAATTTTACCATTCAAATAAATAAAATAAAATTTATTAATATTTTTAAACAATTTTAAAGTGTTATTCCACACTAAATAAGTGTATTTCTAAATAAGTAAAATAAAATTTGTTAAAAAAAGTATATTAATTCTTAGACGATAACTGAAATAAAAAAATCTAATTTAAGTAAATTATTAGTTATTATGTACACGTACATTTGATTTTAATAATTTATTTGCTATATACAAATACAATGACTAAGAAACATAATATGAGTCAGCTGTAATTTATGAAATATAGGCAACGATGACTGTTAGGACGGACCCAAAAACAACAACGCAAGGTGCGTGCATGAAGGGGATATTTTTAATGATATCGATAATGATAAAATTTTAATCTGTTGTTTCCATCACCACTTCACCCTTGAATTATGAAATAATGATCATCAGTATTATAATCAAAAAACAAATTTCAAAATCTAAAAACTATATAAAAATGTTAAAGTTAAATTATAAAATGTTAGTAATAAATTCATATATTTTATCAGAACTGTAAAAAATTAAAGTCAATAGACAATCCTCTGAATATGGACAGATCATATAAATCTTGTTTTTTTTATTCCTACATAACTTATCAAGTAAGCAAAAGAGAAAAAAATAAAGTAATAAAAAATCGCTCCATTTCGAACTGTAAGCCTGGATAGAGATACTCCTTAATCACTAACGGAATATAGCGCGACAAATTGTATAACCAGACAAAACAAGTGGAAACATTTAAAACATGAGCTCCGAGTGTGACTTGCACCCACAACCATCTTGTATTTAATTTAAACCAATTTAATAAATTATAATCTGTGCTATTCAACCGTGAAACTAAATCTAAGCTAAACCAAAGTATAAATATGTGTTTATAAGATTTAAAAGTGGAAGATAACGGTAAATATTTTATAATAAAAAAAAATTGCTGAATAGTTTTTTTTTCACGCTGTATCCCACACGCAGCTAGGTAGGCAGAGGGAACCTAGTGTTAAGACCCTCCGTTCCCTAAGATATAACTCAACTTTAATAGAATAAAATAGAACTCAACGTACGCTCAACGCTTTGCCTTGACACTAGAAATGAAGACACAAGACACAAGAAATGAAAATATAAATGTAAATAAATATTTATTACCTCGAATGGGAATCGAACCCAGAACAAGTCGATTGTAACACTCTGTGCCCCTGCGCCACGAATGCCTCAAATTAATAAACTAAAATCAATTAAAAAAAAAAATTTGATGAAGTGAAATGTTTTCAAATAATATATTAATCATTTTCCATGAAATTACTAAAACAATATTGGATATGTACAATACACCGACTTTACAATCACTTTTGTCGGTCGTCAGCAATAACAGATAGCAACTCATCATTTCTAGAAGTATTCAAATTCCTAAAATATAAGTAGGTAAACGCCATTATCGTTAAGCAAATACGACCAAATGAGCTAAGTGTTTCATTGGCCCTTAAGATAACGAGTAGGAAGTTGTTCGAGCAATTAGGTAAATTTAGAAACAAACCTAATATTCATTAAGATATTATAAACAAAGCTTAATATAGTAATATTAATAAATGCTCTAGTATCGGTGATCACGTTAACGTCGCAGGACGTTTGTGGATTCGATCTCCAAACCCCACACTAAGAGATTAATTATTAATATTATCATTTCCCCATTGTTGAGACCAGCCGTTGCTCAGGGGCACAAGCGGGCGACTGTAAACACAATTATAGGAGAAGACCGTTTTGAATTCGATTCACACCCAAGGAAATTAAAAATTTTATATTTTCATTTCCTCGTTCTGGTAACCAGACAAAGCGCGAGTTCCACCATTCCATACACAATGTCTCCAAAATTCGACAGAAAGTGTGGAAAGGAAGAGTCTTAATGAGAACGGAGTAGGCAACTGGGTTACGAGGTTCCCTCTACCTATTCTGTTCTGTGCAGGATACAGCATAAAGCTAAAATTATCCTTTATGGTAGACGAACTGCGGCGTTCAGCTCCGCCACTAGACACGCAATGTCTCGCATTCCTACGGAGTTCCACCACAAGGTTCTCTCTGCGTGCGCTACCCAATATGCGGGCTAAAGCGCAAAGTCAAATATAAAAAATATGTTGCAGTAACTTATAACCAATCTACCTGTATATATTCAAGCCTAGCTTAGAAAATAAAACATGTGGTAATACTATATTAACCATAAAATTATTTCTTTATAACTAAACATCTATAGACACAAAAATATATACTTATAGAAAAAAAAACAAAAATATTTATGTACAAAGTTTGATTATAAAAAGTTAAATATGGAAATAGTATGCATATTTTTTCTACTATTTATACACGATATTAACGAGACCCTATTGGGCCCAGGTGTTTTATAGCCAAGTTATAATACTTATAAAATTATATTAATATTATTATTATTATTTTTGTATAAAAATTAAAATTCGAAAATTATTTAATTAATTACAATTAGCTAGACCTAAGCTACTTAGTACGTACGTTATAAATATTTAATTATTACATTTGCGCGAGGTGAGGTGACTTTGAACTTTGTTCGTACTTTTTGTTTTTGTCATTTTGTTCATTCTGTTACGAGCACTTGGGCGAGATAAATTTGAACGAGGTATTTACCAAAAAAAGTGGGCATGGCCGGTGTTCGCGTTGTGGGGTGTCACACAATAGTTTACTTATCACCCTTTCCGCCGCCGCCATAATCTGGTCCCCAAACAAATATGTTTCGAGTTTTTCTAAACCCGTCCGCGCGTATACCAAAGTTTCTGTGATTGTTTACATTCCTAAAATGATAGTAACGTAAATGTAATTTGTTGTTGTAATATTATTATATTCTTCTTTTGTGCTACGAAACTTGATTAAAAAAAATAAAGGATCTTTTAAAATTTGATCAGTGTATCAGGTCCATCACGCCACGGTCCCCGCGGTCGCTCTCATCGGCAACTCGTTAAATGATGCAATCAATAGATAAGTGCGTATTTAATTGTGCTCGTCGTCCGTAATGCCGCGAGTAATTTTAATGCTTGTTTTGAGACGCGTACGGCGTAGCTAGCGGCGACGGCTACCAGATGACGCCACGAATATAGGTGGAAATAGGGTCAGTGCTGTGTCGTTGATCCGAGCGGAGACTGCGGACGAGGGGAGCCCCCTGTCACCCTCGCCCCGGCGCACGGGCCTCACCCCGCCTGCCGCCTGCCACTAGCATTCCGCACTCAGCACGAGGGCGAAGCGCACGCCCTACACTCCGACAACCGCGACCGACGCGCCGCGCGCCCGCGGCAAACTCAACCGCCATGTTTGACGTTTTCGGTTCCGTAAAGGGACTACTCAAGCTAGACTCTGTGTGCATCGACAACAATGTGTTCCGTTTACACTACAAAGCCACCGTGATCATCCTGATCGCCTTCTCGCTGCTGGTCACCTCTCGTCAATACATCGGGGACCCCATTGACTGCATCGTCGATGAAATCCCATATTCAGTGATGGACACCTACTGTTGGATTTACTCGACGTTTACGATCCCCAATCGCCTCGTTGGACGAGTCGGGAAGGACATGCCCGCGCCTGGCGTAGGAAGTCTCATTGAAGGAGAGGATGAGGTGAAATACCACAAATACTACCAGTGGGTGTGTTTTGTGCTATTCTTCCAGGCTATTCTGTTTTATGTGCCTCGTTATCTGTGGAAGACATGGGAAGGTGGCCGTGTAAAAATGTTAGTACTGGATTTAAATTCCCCTGTGGTCGATGAAACTTGTAAATTGGACCGTAAGAAGTTACTTGTGGATTACTTTCACACAAACCTACATACGCAAAACTTTTATGCATTCCGCTTCTTTATTTGTGAAGTTTTGAATTTTATAAATGTTGTGGGACAAATTTACTTCATGGACTTTTTCTTGGACGGAGAGTTCTCGACGTATGGGCGAGACGTCGTTCGTTTCACTGAGATGGAACCGGAAGAAAGAGAAGACCCTATGGCTCGAGTGTTTCCCAAAGTTACAAAATGCACCTTCCACAAATACGGTCCTTCGGGAACCGTGCAGAAGTTCGACGGACTGTGTGTACTTCCATTGAATATTGTAAATGAGAAGATCTATGTATTCCTATGGTTCTGGTTCATTATTCTGTCAATTCTCAGCGGCATCTCCCTTATCTACCGCGCCTGTGTGGTCGCCGGACCGCGTGTACGTTTATACCTGTTGCGCGCGCGCAGCCGCCTCGCCCCTCAGGATCAAGTCGAAGCTGTAGCCCGCAAGCTACAAATCGGCGACTGGTTTGTACTTTACCAACTCGGCAAGAACATCGACCCACTGATATACAAGGAGCTCATGAGCGATTTGGCGAAGAAGTTCGAAGGGAAGGACACTGTATAGTGGGCGCTAGTGGACAGTGGGTAGTGGTGACGAGGTGCAAGGCGGGTGGCGGCCGCGCGGCGCACGGACTGCGTGCCGACATTCCATTACCTACACCCGACGCGGGGAACGACCTCCGCCGGGCCAGTCATTGTATTCCAGACCGCTTTAAAACTTTATACTACTGATATGAATTTATGTTAGAACCTACTCCAGGCCGACTTTGACTGATGCGTTCTACCACGCGTGCATTTAGAGTAACGTTTGTGGGGCATGTCTACAGTAGTCGTAGAATAGGTAGCAGATCTCGTGCCTTCGTTTTGTATTGTTCGTGTGCGAGTGAATTACGTTAAAGGGACGTCTCATTGTGATATGTAATTATTATTATATCTAAATTAAGTGTTTATCGTGACGAAGAATGAACGAGTGCCTAACGGCTTATTCCTAAGTTTTAGATAGTTATCTAATGTAATTTCTTTGTTATCGAACGTTTACTCGATGCGATATTGTATAAAGCAATAATGAACTTTTACTATTAGTATTAAGAGATCAATTATTGGAATTGGTTGGCGACAATATTGTAATTTTTACTAATTGAAACATGTGTCTACATTTTTTATACCGACGAGTTCGAGTCGATTATAGTTAATATTTTCTGAATATATTTACTGCCAAACAGATTTGTTTTATTGCCCGCTTGCCAATTAGATGAATAGGAAATGATCGAACAAGTAAGATTAAGACAAAGCAAATCAGCTTTGCGTGGTGTATAAAACCAGATTCGCTGAGAGTGCGAGCCGACAGCGGCGCTCATTGTTCACATCTGACGTACCTGTCAGCGCCATCTGCCGGCGGACGACGTGAACTACACGGCTGCATGCACAATGGTAGTACAATCAAAATTTAATGTTTTTATTGTTGTAGTTACTCCTCTTTCAGTTATTTTACAAGCCCTACATAATTCTTTAATATTTAAAAAGGTTTTTGAAATGTTTGAAATATTAAAATGAGGACAAAAATATCTTCAAACAAGTTGCCTCAAATATGATATATTAGAAAACACTGTTTTTGCGTAAATAATAATTTAAAAGACTATAAAACGATTATTTAATAGATAGTATTGGTTTTATTAATGCTTTCGTAATCTGTAATTAACATTTATAAAAGTTAACAAAATTACCATTCTTTGTTACACAATCAAGTAGTAAATTAATTGTTCGATGTTTAATTCATTGTAATTATAATTTGCATGATGTTTAAAAAAAAATCTTCTATTTTAAGATAACTTTGTGATGCAGTTGCAGTCACTTTTTTTAAGCGCAGGCAACCTGAGTAGTTAGTGTTCAGACACTTCTGCTACTCCACTGAATTCTGGTGACATTGTGTGTTGATGTTTTTAAGTGTGGGATCAACGCCGTGACGTGAGAGAATGAGAAAATATTGGAGGATCGACGACTAAATGAGAATCAAACGCACATTCTGTCGCAAGCTTGTGCCCCTGACCCAAGAGTAGACTCAACTCAACTCCTGGCTGTGTTACTAATGACCGACTTTTAAACAAGTAACAACGTTACTGTTGTTTTACTACTTTCAATTTTCTTCGTATCTGTATTCTTTTTCTATTTTTTTTTTTCACTTTGTATAAAATTTTTAACGTAACAAAACTCGAACCTGCGTCTCTTTGAAGCCTTCAAAGCGTTAATCTCCCATTCTTCCAATTAAATGGAAGAGTATTTAATCAAATTTTAAAATATGTTTTAAAACGATGCAATGATTATGGGAAAACATAATGATTGGTAACATTCAAAATTACTCATAAGAATGAATTTCAAGTTACCTGTTAATATTCCAAAGCGTAAAATTCTTTGAAGTACCAGTCAGTACCTGACTGGTTTTTAAAGTACTTTCACACGGATAGGCTTTGTTTGTATTTTTCTACAAACAACAAAATTCTTAGAAGAGACGTTTTGTCTATTTATTATATTTGAGCTTACTTTACAATTTTTTCTTAAACTATCGTGAATTACAATTTTAAAATTTGACATACAGAGGCTAAAGCCTTAGATCATTTTTATTATTATTATAGGCTTCACGCTGTATCACGCGCATAGAAGGGTAGACGGGAAATCTGGGAACCTAGTGTTAATAAACTCCATTCCCATTAAGACACTTCCGTTCTCCACTTTCCGACGAATTGTATTTTATTTTCAACCGCCGTGATGGCTTAGGTCAGCATCTGATTGTAAGCCTGATGGTTGTGGGTACGATCCTCACTCAGAGGAAAGATTCAATTTAAATTGTATACAGCGCGGTGACTAGATGTCTCGAAAAGTGGAGAATTCTTTCTGCCTATGCAGATATAAGCTTGAAAATGTTCCTATACAAATAAGTTATTTTTTGCAAATGTTTTGAATGGCAGAACTTAACGCCGCGCTTTGTGTACATACCTCAGCTAGAAATTGAAAATAGTAAATATTTCATTTGTCCCCACTCATGGAAACTCTGACCCCCACACCCTGTCGCGCTTAGAGTCGCACGCTTGTGCCCCTGCGACACGGCTATTATTTTTATCCCTTAGTACCTAACTACCTACGTATTTAAGCCTTAAAGTGATCAAATATCTATCATAAAATTTATTAAGGAAAACAATTTTATTTTATTAAAACAAATTCATTTTAACCAATAAACTTATATTGTTAATACTGCTTCACATAATGGACGATAATGATAATGCTAAAATGGAGTCGCCATTACAAAAAGGAATAATGTTACAACACATTACTATTGCATTAACGCAAAAAGAAAAAATACGACCGTTAGGTAATTATTGTATGCTAAAAATATTTTAAAAAAATCTTGAGATTTTTTTGCTTATAACAGAGTACCTTGAGTCAAGACATTCAGTTCCTAACGCACTGCTCAATTTTTCAAAACACCTTGTTAAATGCGGTAGACAGCTTGAAACTTAAGTAATATAGGAGCAGACAAAGAGAACCGAGTGTTAAGACACTCGTCATCAGAGCAAGGAAATGAAAATATTAAACATTTCATTTCTTCGAATGACAGTTAAACCCACAACCCGTCATGTTTACAGTCGCACATATGTGCTGTGCCACAACTGGCCTCAAGTTAAGACACTCGTTTGTCCTTTAAAGATATTAAGTGTAGACTGGAAGGTGGTGGAGATGGTTCACCGTGACCTCCTCACCCTCTAATGTGTTGGTCATCCACTAACACATTAGAGGGTGAGGAGGTCAGAGCCTGGGACTGGCACCCAAGTGGAGGTTTCAGAGGCCTCTTTATATATGTCCATTAACGCTCACTTTCATTTCACTTACGAGCTCCTTACTCTATCTAAACAAATTCGAAATGTTTTTATACAATTACATGTATTTTTTTCAATAGGTACTACCTAGGTTTTTCAATAGGTAATGGAGGTTTTCATTATGAATAATATGGGGACTCTTGTAAACTACACATTCAAGTATTAGGTTTTCGATTTAGATGATATGAAAACCTCTTGGCGCAGTGGCACAAACAAGTGACTGTAAACGCCACGATGGTTGTGGTTCTCAATTCCTACTCTGAGAAATAAATTATTACCTATTTATTAATATTTTGATTTCTTCGCTCTTGTAACAAGGCAAAGCGTGGCGTTGAGTTACACCGCTCAACTCACGATGCCTCAAAAAATTGACAAAAAGTTAGGAACAGCGTGTCTTAACACAAAGTTATATCAATATAATTAGTAAGTAATATCTTAAGTTAAACGAGACACTGAGCGGTTTAAAAATAAGAGATATAAAACTGCAAACATTAAAGGATAAAGAATAACAAAACCAACGTATAGGGCGCGTTGTTGATGTTATAGTCACGAACCAATATGTGAAAATGTAATCTTACGCAGGGCTGATAATCATCAAATGGGATCTTTTAATTCTTAATTGTATTATAAATTTCACTTAAGTAAATATATTTGGACAACCCTCATAACTATCACCTATCATCGTTGACCACATTATGGTCAAAATAAATAATAGACCATTATTTAATTATACTTGCAATGGATGTAGTTCGATTCCAACTGGGAGAATATTAATAAGCAAACACTTTAAACGAATTTGGCTTCCTCAATAGAAAATTGAGCGCCATTTGTTTCCCGACATGAGCGTAAAGTAAAAAACAGAATAAATTATCTTTCATTAGATTTCATACATGCATATATAATTAATTCTACATAAACCATATTCATAGTATCTAAGTAAATACTTATTAATTTTCTAGCATCCTTGACGCGAGCGCGTCTCATATGACGGACACCTGCATTCACTGTAACGTTGCATTATATTTGCATACTAGACACTAATTGCAAATAAGGTTATATGATTATTTCTTTATTATTACGTACGGCGTGAAGCTGAAACGATTTATCCTGCACATAGCAGACAAGTCTCCGTTCTCATTAAGACTACTCTACTCACTAAAACTACTGTTCCCTACTTTGCGACGAATTCTGACAGCGTTGCGTCTTGAGTGAGGAATTCAACGCCGCGCTTTGCCTTGTTACCAGAGGTAGGAAATTAGAATATGTATAATATATTTCATTTCCTCGAGTGGTAATCGAACCCACAACCTGACTAAGTTATAGCTTTTTAGGGACCTTTAGTAACCTTCGAG
>DWAN01005375.1:0-11304 GCA_018230445.1 Heliconius hewitsoni
GTGGCATAAAGCCACTACTTCACGCCGGTTTTAAATGCCGGGGGTGGTAATGATATAGCTGCCATTATTTTTTATAACACATTTGATTACATACAGGCAATCGTGGAGCAGTGACAGCGCCTTACTGTAGGCGGGGTAATTGTGGGTTCGATCATTTCCTCGCTTTGGTAGATTGTACTAAAGTGCGTCTTCAAATTTCGCCACTCAATACGCAGTATCTTAAATTCGAGCGGAGAGCGGAATACTTAATGTTTCACAGTAAGTTCTATCTGCCTATCCTGCCACGTGTAGGACGAAGCGTGAAACTTAAAAAATACACGAAATAGTATAAAAAATTACGAAATATCTATTATAGCCAGTATATTTTATTCATATTCGTTTGATTTGTAATTTATGAGTTTTATAAGAGAAAAAATTGTTGCCATTATATAATCAACAAATTCCTTTGCCGCCAAAACGATTAACAAAGCTTTAAAGGCCGTTGCAATGATTGATAGAATTGGTCATGGTTATGTCAATGTCACTTATCAAGCTGTATAATAATTCCTTATAATAATAAATAATTATTTTACATTCAACGTAGGATGTGCTGTATGGGATGCTTGTTTTATGCCTACGTAATCCTCGCGTAATTAAAAGTTGCTAAGCCTTGGAATACTACTCGTTTCTACTTGCGAGGTGGGCTCATTTTAGTATTTAACTATTCTAAATATATTATTATTAAGGAAATAAATATATTATTTCTTTTTTTCATTGTTAGTGATCATGGCAATTGATATAATAAATCATAATTAGGTATGTTATAAAGCAGGAAGTATAAAATATTTTTATTTAGGTGAATATTTTGCTTAAAATAAGTAAATTTCTAATATTATGAGTACTTAAAATTATGTCATTTTATTTAAATTTCTTGAAAGACAAATCTTGTTATTTAATGTTTATTTTATGAACGTCACAGTAAAATACATAAGAATGAAAGCGTTGTGTCAAACACTTTGTTATTAAATTGTGAAGAATATGACAATTTGTGAAACATGCCTATTACAGTTAAAGCAATATCATTATTGCACATGAAGCAAAGTGGGGAACGGAGTGTCTTTCACTACGTTCCCTCTGCCTACCCTGCAGTGTGCGGGATACAGCGTGAAGCTGATTTAAGCAATCGAACCGAATGTCTTTAAATTGAGGTGAAACATTTCTACATGCTGCATTACGCCTTGTGCACAGTATATAGTGATGTGCACCATAAGAATCACAATCGATTTCCCGGAATGACGATTCGGCCTGTATAGAATATACATCTCGTATGTGCTGATGCGATACATCGATTATGTAATCCGCGACATCGTTTCGTGTCCAGCTCTCATTATACATTCCAAGTTTCACTTTCGCATAAGCTACGGTTTCACTAAGACTTTATGATATTTATTGATGTTGTTAAGTTACGCTGCATTAAATTTTGTTCAAATATTTTATCTTAAAATATAAAAAATGACATTGTGAGTCTATTTATATATACGGTACATTGCATTGGAAATTTTAGATCACTTTTTAAAACATGATGCACATGTTAATGATGTTTTCCAATAATTTTCTTAAATTTTTTGGTTTCCATATTCAGGTTCTCAAAAGATAAAAAAAGAAATTAAAATTAATTATTCAGGTCAAACCTCTCAGTAAACGCAATCAACAGATACAAGCATTTATACATCGATTTTGCTACATTTCGTATGAAATTCTATTATGTTATTTATGAAATTTAGCACGAAGTGAGAACTTACAATAAAATAATGGAAAAAGTCCAAAAAGTGCAAATTTACGGGTATTTCAAATGTTCTACTTTCCATTGACCTATAACTTTAGCTTACAGATTTATTATATGTATAGATCTCTATATTTTTATTTATTTTAAATAAGCATTTTGCTTGTTATTAGTCTCTTTTTTCGAAATTAAATAATTAGTTTAAAAATTTATTTTTTTATAGGCATTTTTCAGTTTATTTCACTGCATTTGCATTATCTAATATACACCTTAGCATTAAAATATTAACATAAATAATAAAAACAACGAATATTAGATTAAATATATTTATTAATTACAAACACAAATGTAACTACTTATCACAATTTTACATATTAATGAATCTATAAACATTAAAACGGTTTATTTTGTTTTGTTAATGAAATTTGAAGTTAATTGAAATTTAAAGCCGGACTAAAAACTTGTAAATCGTTAATTGATTGTATTGACAGCAATAAGATCATAAGGCCGCTGATGATATTCGATTAATCTTGACCTACTTCAATTGTATCAAATGTCAGATCATCAAAACATTAGATTTGAATCGATTGAACTATCGATGTTTATATGAATAAATATTTAGTGAAAGTAAGTCAACACTATTTTTTGTAGCCTTCTAACGGAGAACACCGAGTGTAAAACATTGTGAACTAATTTAATTAGAGGCAGTCGTGGTGCAGGAACAGAGCGACTAGTAGTAAATGTGACGGTCGTGGGATCAATTCCCACAAGTTGGGAGGGAGTAGAATGTAATTTTATCATTACTCCATTCTGGTAAAAAGATAAAGCACGGTGTTGAGCTGCGGCACTCAAGACCCAATGTAAAAAATGTGCTAACAATATAGCGGAGATTGGGAAACGGAGTGTTAATATTAGATTCTCGTTACCTTCTTAATATGTGGTTCTTAGTATGTAATCTTTTAATATGTGGGATGCAGCGTTAAATTAAATAAATATAACTATAACACCTAAAATATCGTCATTATTCAAGTTATATCTTATATAATTCTGTATATAAAATGTATAAAATAAAATAAGATCCTAATAATAACATAGAAGTGAAAGCATATGAGTTTGTTAATTAAATGATTTATATCAAGATACTTAAATGTATCTATTGCATGCACGTTATCATTTTCCAGAATGAACATGGTTATAGAAAGTGAGCTTTTTATTGTTTTCCTTATTGCCGGGAAATCATTTTTATATAATGAGAAATATATTAAGCACTCGGTAGTAATATAATTGTCAGTAATATATTATTAGTTATGTTTTTATATGAAACTATTAGCTTAAATTATTTATTATATTGTACCGAATTGCAGGTAATTTTTTATAAGTCTCTAATTTAAAAAAAACGATATAAAGATATAAAGTTGACAGTTTGATAAATGATATAAAGTTTAAGAAACATATAGAATACACATAATATGTTTGGGTTAAAGAAGTATATATATAAAAAGATAGTATCAACTTCGCTGTATCCCGTACACAGCAGGGTAGGCAGAGGGAATCTAGAGTTCAGACACCCCAAGTTCAGTTTCCAACTTTCCGCCGCATTTTGGAGAAATTGCGTGTTGAGTAGCGGAACTCAACGCCGCTCTTTGCCTCGACACCAGAACGAAGAAATGGAAATATACATTTACAAATAAATATTTCATATCCTCGAGTGGTTATAGTCACACCTTGGGCCATGACGGCCTCTATAAAAATCCTATAGATATAGAGAAATACAATTAGGTAACAAAGCATTACACAAGTTTTACAATATTTATTTAACTGGGTTTTATTGGTCAGGGGTCAAGCTATTAGTTTATAACGTTCCGGCATTTGTCTAGTTCGTCTTGGAAGATAAAATTTAAATTATGATCCGTTTTTAGATCATATTACGCAATTTATAATTTAATTTTGCATTTTGAGTGAAAGCAATGAATAGATGATTATGTTGTTTATATTAAATTTACCTAGCCCACCGAGGCCACCGAGGCTTCTGTACCATTTTCAGATTGTAGGCCAACTGGGACGTAATTTATAAAAGTTGTCAAACTTAAATTTGCGGTCATACGCACTCATCGTGTACGAAACGGACTACAAATATAATTCTGTCTGTAATCATTTTTAGTTATTTTTTCTTTATTTGTATTGTAAGTTCTCACCTTGTGTCAAATATAACGGTCCATGAGTCCACGGGAAGTACCCTGTATAGGTTTACGCGGCGAGTTTAATACAAAATACAACAAAATCGTTGCATTAAGCTCGTCAATCTTTTGATTCTTCGAAATCTAGTAATTGAAACGATTTGTAATTTTCTTTTTCGAATTCCATTTATAGACCTGAATATTTTATATTCGTTTCAGCTTGAACCTCTACGTAATCGCAAAAAAAGACGGACAAGAAAGTGATCCTTTAAGAGTTTCACTCTTACTTTTTATGGTAAAGAACTTTAAAGAATTTATTTGTTTTGATATTTATTAATTTCTATTTAAAAAAATCAGATCAGACTTTGAAGTATTTAAATTGGCTGTAGTTAAAATGTCTTCTAAATGTATGCCGTGTTGACAAACCCTTATTATTTATGGATACCAAATGTTTATTAATTGTTGCTCAATAAGTTTTTTATTCACCATTACATAATGAGAAACTTGAATTAATAATGATAGCCGTTACCAGTGAAATGACAAAAAATTAAAACATGGGTACACGCAATAAGGATGTGTAAAATGTGTTTTATTTTTATTATGTTAAAAAAGATTGTGTATTTCATAATATTTTTGTTTGTGAACTTTCAATGTTGTTGGAGAAATATTTTTTTACAAAAAAAAAACCGACTTCAACCGGATCCCATGATCAGAACCTAAACAAATTCTCATAAAACTATACTGGAAATGTATCCTATGCAATAAAAAGAGAATCATCGAAATCGGTTGGCGTGATATTGAGTTATTTGTCCATTAGTCGCGTACATATTTCGTAATGTAAATTTAAGAATTAAATGATTTTCACATTGATACCATTGTCAGAAATGGACCAAATTAATGTATAACCACAGGGGAAGCATCAACTTTCAAATGAAGATTATCGAAATCGGTTCGCCCAGTCAAAAGTTCTCGAGGTAACAAACCTAAAAGAGACAGTCGAAATCACAACTTCCTTCTTTTACAGAAATCGATTCAAAATACAAATGACTTAAGGAAAAGCTTAGATTTTATTAGAGAAGAAACTACTTAGCATGCCATGAATTCACGTCGTGCAGATGCTGGGACCGTTTCGTTGCAGAATGAGGATCTCAGAGCAGTGGTTTGGATTCGCGAATATAGTGTAGCTGTAAAAGTGTTTATAACTCGCCAATACTATCCGAGCTCTTCTCTCTATCGATGCCGACACAGTGCCACTTTTAAAAATTCTTAAAAATTAAAAGCTCTTAAAAATTAACTGATGATATTTCTTTTTCTATATGGACATACCAAGATCTTTTATTTAATTATAGAGAAATTTCGAAGTATCAACTCTTACACATACTTTTGCCGCGTTCAAATAAAATTTAAGCCTATTCCTGGTCAGTTAGATCCTATGTTCTTATTGGCCTTTAAAATTGTAATCTTTTCGGATATTATTTATAAATTTGTTCTCCAAGAAACTGTAAATTCTACAACTATGACCTATTTTAAACTTCTTCAGAAAAATGTCCAGTCTGAAGCAATACCAACACAATTTTATACTGTTTCTCCTATTAATTAATATTAATCAAGTACTGATTATAATTGAATAGTAAGTCTTTTGTGTCACTTTTTAAAATATATTTAATCACAAATTCTATTGATTGTTTGTTGGTTGTCATATTTCTAAGTGCTCTATAACTGAGAATACTGAATTGGTCTTGTGTTTCATTTGAAGAACACATATTCTGTAAAGATTATATATATCAAATATAGTAATCTAGCTACATCTATATGAGTTGGCGTACTACTATCAATTGCTAGATGTTAATGGTCCCAAATAACCGCCTTTCTTAACATTTTTCTAAAGAAACGTTCACTTTATAAATATCCACAGGCGTTTAATATAATTACAATAATGCGCGTTCGCAATTGTTGCGCGAACTGTTGCAAAGGTTGTGGGGCGTTCTCGACACGATAGCGATGTATTATCGTATTTACACATACATACATATATTTAAATGATTTATATTTATTTATAGTTGAATTCAATTCAGATTTTATTTATAAATGTAATATTTAAATTACTATTATTTCAAAATTATGAACGTTGACATTGTATTAAATTTATATGAGACAATTAGGTAATTTCATAAATTATACTTTACTCATAAATTGTACAGTATGAATCTTGACCTTCTATTACTAATTTAAAATTTACGATATTAGAGACAATTGAACGGTATATTCCGTTACGAGTCAAACATCTAATGAGATTTTGGCAAATCATAGTTATTATTGAGCTCGAGATTCTATGGTCACGTTTTTTATCTTGTAAATGTTTCAAATTACAACAGTTAGTGTTGAAATAAAATGATATCAATATAAATTTCTATAATGTTATATTCAAATTTTACATTTATAAAATGCAATGTGATTATTGTAAATTACACAATATCGATTATTAATTAATATATTCGTATAATCATATATTTTTTTATTTTGTAACAATCCGTGTTCAAACAATTAAAAGACCAGGAAGAGTTTTGTGTATGACAATTAAGTTAACTCGGCATTGCATATACGTACCCACTACCGCAAACATTAAAAAAAATGACCTGATGATTCGTACAGATAAAAAATGAACCGTACGTTATAAAGTAATGATTTCGTGACATTTTAATTGTTTTATTTAAAAGTTGAAACTTATGGACACGTAATAAAAATGAAATTGAACATCTTATGAATAAGCTATTGTATTGACAAAAATGGTAGTGTGAAATTGAATTCCGACTGGTTGACAAAAAAGGTGCAGAACAAAAGACGTGCCCATATATTAAAGTTTTATGGCGTTATTTCACCACTTTCTCTTATATAATATTTTATAAGGTATTACGTCAAAATGGGCAACAATATCGATTTAATTTCGAAATTTTGCCTTTTTTATAATAATAATATGTTCCGGCTTATTTACAGTATAGATTTTACAAGAGATTTATACTAACACCTAACACACATGGACATTCCGCATCTAAAATTCTCTCTGATCTAATTTATGAGAAACTCGTAGTGGCGATGGATAAAAATGTTTAAATGGGGACTATAACTTACTAAGATGAGGTGACCTATATTTAAGATACTTACTACCTTAAATGTAGGTCACCTCATCTTAGTAAGTGACTTCAAAATCAAGTCTCAAGTGAGCTATCTTTTCTTCCCTGCTGTAGGCAGAGGGAACTTACTGCTAAGATACTCTGCTTCCCATTTTCTGCTGTATTTTGGAGGTATTGCTTGTTAAGTAGCGGTAGTAGTAATCAACATCGCGCTTTGTCTCGTAAACAATGCGAAAAAAATAAAAACACTAAATATTTCATTTCCTCGAGTTTACGGTCACGCACTTGTGCCCTTGCGCCATAACTGGCCTCATATAACCTATATATGCTACATTAAAATAAAAAAGAAAACCTACCGAAACGTTATATTTTCTGCATATGTATTTCAAGTAAAAAAAAATAATTTGGCATTTAAATTGAAACAATTGAGTTATCAATTACCGTTAATAGATCAATTTCTTCGACAATTGACAAAATGTTCTATTTTGTAATCGTAATCGGCCAATTCATTGGCAACCTTGCCGTGTGTAAGTAAGTCTTGTGAAATGCAACATAGTGCATTGTGTTGTGTTGCAACTATTGTTATCCCATACATTCATTCCGACGTGTTCCCTTTGATGACATTTGAGATGATTGCCGTCGTTCGCTATGATTGTCGACTAGAGTAGACGAAGCACACAGAATATTGCATTGCTAATATCACTTGTTCTGTGTCCATGAAGGGTCCATTATTTGCTAATTTAAAAAGGTTGAAAAAATTTTTTAAACATTTTTAAAGTGTTAATCCACACTTAGGAAATATAAATACTTATTTAGAAAACGTATAAAAAAGATTCTTAGTTATCCCTTATACTTCCTGACCTACATGCCAAATTTAAATATTTTAAATACAATAGTTTTGTCTGTGCGTCGTCTATCATTCAATCAGTACCAGTAACCGAAGAGTTCTTGAAGTCAAGTGACAATAGTGTTATTATTTCGATATAGCTCCTTGAGAACCTGATGACCTTTTTTTTGGTCTTTATATTTGAGGGAGGGTCGGATCCGACTGCATTCAAATGTTGATACATTAAATTTTTTTATGTGTTCCATTTAAAACAAATAAAGTAACAAGTTAAGAAGTTATGGAATTCACTATACAATAACACAACACACAGCGTCAAGTTTCGCTATTCACAGATTTTTTAATGTAGAGGTTCATAAATGCCTTTTATTAGTAGTGTAATTTTTCTCCACAACTCAATGCACAATGTCTTTTTTTTAGTAAGCAGAGGGGATCCAGTGATTACACACTCCTTTGTTAAAGCCTTGTTCGATGTCAATTTTCAAGACATTGCATGGCGGAATACAACGAGCGAGAAAATAGAAATAGTTCATTCCTGAGTGGGAATCGAACCCATAACTGTTGCGTTTAAATTGAGTCCTGTTGAGTTAAAAAATCACAAAACTAGGTCACTTGTACATTCAATAGTTATGGGTACAAATTCGATCAATAACTTTCATATAAGCGGGGAAAGGAGTATTCTAACACTAGGTCCCCTATGTTATATGCGGGATACAGTGGGAGCTAAAAAAACCACGTATGTATGTATGTATGTGTGCGTATGTGTATATAAACAGTGTCTTCCGTTTTCAATATCGTTATTTATTTCTTACAACATATTTAATACTTAATGTAATATGAAAATTTCCAAATTCCTTTATAATATTATATTTAACTGAGTTTATAAGATTTTGTCACACCGGATTTGAATCTGGGTCATCTCGCTTAAAGACGTCAGGCTTTCTACGTATTCGTTATGTAAAGAAAATATCTGCTAAATGCCACAGTGGCAGCGTTTAAGACACTTGATACAATGAGGTAGATATAGATTTGATTTTTGATTATAGTGTCAAAAATAATAATTTTTTTCACGCAGTGCTTGAGTGTAAACTTAACGGTTCTGGGTCCGACACCCGCTATGTATTTACATTATGTATTTATGTATTTAAAGCTATGTATTTAAATTTTCAGTAAAGATCAAATTATCCAAGACAAGTTTTAAGTAAAAAAAACAGAGGCCCTTCATTTGATACCTTACTTAACTAGTGGCCATATTACCAAATTTTGCCCCCTTTTAAGCTTATTATTTTTTAGGATTTAACCAAAACCCCACAGATTTCCTAAACTAGTATTTCCTGTAGATACTAAATTCCAAATTTCATAATTCTAAGTTAACCGGAAGTACCCTATTAATTTTGATTCCCTTTATAGTGTCGAAATCTGTTGGCGTGATATTGAGTTATTCAATATCACGCCAACAGATTTCGACACTAGACGGCGAGGGGACTCATCATGCCTCGGGCGCTACACACAAGGGGGCGCCAAAAGGTCTGCAAAACTATTTAAATATATTAAATTGGGAGTATATTTTATATATACAGTTATATGATGTTCGTCTGGGGGGCGCTGAATAGGTATTTTGCACCGGGCGCGAGTTACGCCCGCCTTGCCACTGAAAATCGGTTCACCCTGTCAAAACTTCTGAGGGAAAAACAAAAAAAATCCAATCCAAAAATACATTCGATTTGATAACCTTCTTTTCTTACAAAACTCTGTTCAATAATAAATTCGTTGGGCCCGTGTTTCCATTCAGTCTAGCCAAATCAGCTTACGTTGAGCTAAAATATTTTTTTACATAATTTTTAAAATCCTTCTCTCAAATGGATTTCAAACCCATAATCGTCGTTTGTGTTAGACCCACTACTAGAAGGTCATTTTTTTTCACCTCATGAGACGATTGTGACTTAATATGGCCTATAGGCTTCCTCGATAAATGACGATAGTAACTGAGATTCGCGCATTCAACCAAACAAATTCTTTAAATAATAGTATAGAAGTATAAATATAGATAAAAACGTGGTACGCAAACACTCCCTTCTTCACTTTTTGCTTTATTTACATGTCGTACATTTTTGTATATACATACATACATAATGTGTGTATATAAAAATATATTAACACGGTTATAGTAGTTAGCAATGTTTGTAGGAAACACGCTAGGGCGGTGAAAGTGGTTGTGCTTCATTACTTTATTTGGCTGCGCATTTTTTGGTTATCGATAGTATGATATTTTTAAATACTTTTTTAGAATACATATAAAAATGTAAACGTATAGGGGCTTGAAACTGCGCTTTTGAAAACTATATGATGTTCAACTCCCGCTCAATCAAAATGCCAAATCAATCAACCAATCTTACTTTTTTTTGGATTTGTAAAAATATATTTTTTCCTTATTGAGGAGTAACACTTTACGCCGAATTCTGGAAGTATTGCGTGCTTCGTTTAGCAGAATTCAACGCCGCGTTTTGCCTCGTTACCAGAGCGAAATGAACATTTTAAATATGCAATTTCCTCAAATGGACCTTCCCTGCGCCCCGACGAGCTCAATTTTAAAAGATTTTGTTTTTGTATTGTAGTACTTAATACACTACCATTTAAATTATATAAATTATACAAAACTTTTACAGATTATAAGAAAATAATAAAAAAATAATGTATAGCAAAAAAAGCATAGGGAACCTAGTATTAAGACAGTTCCCAATTCTGTCACTCAACACGAAATATATAGACAATTGAGTAAAAAATGAGATGTGGACCGAAAAAGAAACTATCGATATTCACTATCGACTAATCATACGCACAACACTAACAAACAAGTCCGTTTATGACCAAATTATGTAGGTAACGTTACGTCACATTACGCTGCTATTCGTGCCATCGTCAATACACGTTTACACGATATCTAATTAAGTAATCATTTTATTTTTGCATTTATATGAGAAGAAGACAGTTATGGCGCAGTGGCACAGCGTCTCATTGAAAACGTCTGTTGTGGGTTCGATTCCTATTCGGAAGAATTGATTATTTTGATTTCCTCCTTTTAGTAGCAAGACAAAGAGTTGAGAGTTTCGCCACACAACAGGCAATGTCTCGGAAATTGGGCGATGCGTAACAAATTGTTGTTCCCTGCTATATACGGGATACAACGTGAAGCTATTGAAAAAAAAATATATAAGAAATTTTATATCTAATATATGTTTTATATTGTTTCGTTTGGATTTGACCTGAGAGTATCTCGGTCGTTTCTTTTATTTACACTAGTTGTAGCCTGTAACTTCACTTGTGTTTTATATAAAGCAATCTTATTAAAAGAATACTGAGACAATGTAATATGAGACATTGCATATTAAG
>DWAN01005376.1:0-11303 GCA_018230445.1 Heliconius hewitsoni
TACATACATACATACATATATATATATATATATATATATATATATATATATATATGACATTTGGATGATTTACTCCATGAATTCTCTTTTATTACCATGTGCGAGGATAAGCACAGATAATTGTATAGTGGGACATGTACGCCACTGTAAACGCAATGGTTCTGGGTTTGCTAGAGGACCTGTCACGATAGAGGAAAAATTTAACATTTACTCGCTCTAGTAACGAGGCAAAACACGGCGTTGAGATTCAAAACTCAACACGCAATGCCTCGAAAATTCGTCGGAAAGTTGAGAACGGAAGTGTCTTATCATTAGCTTCCATTTGCCTACCCTACTAGTATGCAGGACACAGTGCGATTTTTTTTATTTATTACTTTTATTTGGTATTTATGCTTTTTTTTATGCTAAAATCAAACCATTGTGCCAATCAAAATAAATTTCACTCAAAAAGTAGGAGTAGTTCTAATAGAAGTAGTAATAGTAAAATTCTTATTGGGTATGAAAAAAATATATATAAAAAAGCAGCGGAGCTTATACCTGCACCTCTTGGAAACAGCCTAAAAGGTAAAAAATATGATACGTTAAAAATTTTTATACGTCTTCCAAAAAAAAAACTATTTTTCCTTCCAAAAAAAAACAGTATATTGAAGTCTAAGGTCGAGATATTCTTGCATGTACATAGCGGTACATACAGCGGAGCTTAACCCTTTCTTTATACAAGTAAATGTCAGCTACATAATTAAAATGCTCTATTTCCTCACTTGTCTAACAAAGGTTAATTTATGGCTTTAATAGGTTAAAATTGTATGACGCCATTTGCTCGTATGTCAAGGTCATGAGTTCAAATAGAGTAGAGAATATTTTTATTTTAAATAAATATATATTTTTTAAAATTAAAAAATGGTGATTGGAGTGATTAAATTAATATCTTTTTCTGCCTTTCATATGATAAAAAAGCAATTAATCGTCACAAAAGTAATTAATTAAACGAAGAATATAGTGTATTGACACAATTATTTCTCAGTTTACCATACTCGTATATATATGTGTTGTGTTTTAAATGAATGAACTCTAAATAAACGTTAAGTGGAAAGAATGATAGCTATTGATTATTTCTTACTCCTTCTTTGGTACCATAAAAAACTCGACGGAAGCGCAAACTGAGTGTCACAACACTAGGTTCCCTCCGCATATCCTACTATTTACGGTATAAAGTGTAAAGTAACTCAATTCTGTACAATATTACAAAACAAACAAATAAACCAAAAGTAAACTCACAATACAAGCCATTTTATTTCACACCACCTACAACTATTTTGTATGAAACATTCGTTATATTTGTATAATAGCCTTGGCAGGGGAAGGCACTGAATTGAAAAATGTAAATGATAAGTAAAATAGCTTTATTTGAGTATAATTCACTTAAATACTGGAAAGGATCCAGTGCATCGCAACAGGTCGTGCGTGTGTTTGGCTAGAGGTGGGGTGGAGATTATTTTACTTAATTTTACTTTACTTTGTAATAAGATACTTTATGGTACAGTACAGTGGTGATTGGAAGAGCAATGGTTGTGGATTCAATCCAGAATGGCTCCAGAGTTTGGGAATTATTTTCATTGCCCCGATCTGATAATACGCATATGCTCAGTGAGAACGGAGTGTTTTAACCCTAGAACAGCTGTGCTTAGTTTTCTGTACAAAAATTGCTGGTTTTTGCGCTAAATTTGTGATTGATCACTATCGTATTTGATCATTTTATATCGCAATAGTTATTTGGGATGAACAAAAAGGATAGTCCAGAAAATTACAAGAACCAGAAGTTACTAGAAAATAATGTATTTAATAGAACATAAACATAATAAAAAAGACTGCGATTAATGTGTTTTTTTTAATTTCAAAATATAATAAAACTTCAAATAATTATTCGATATTTAATTCAACAGATCTCAATATTTGCGCGTTCAACTAATCAAAATCTTCAGCTTTTTACTATTTATATATTTATATTGCGACCACCACAACTATACTGTCATGCTAACATTATAATTTAATAATTATATTACAATTAATATTATGGTCAGGCATAAATACGCCTCGTTTGTGACAATAGATTTTACCTTTTTTTTTCTTATATTATCTCTATATTATTAAAATAGTAAATAAAGCGTATAATAAAAAGCGTGCAGTGTTTCCACATATAACTTCCAATGAGGCATCTAGAAAAAAAACTTCTACGTTATTTTATAACATTAACTCAATGATATGGCGCCATCGTAGCATGATTAAAAGTATCTACGTATTTATGATCGATTTATACATCACTTCGGGTTTGATCCTCGCTAAATTAATTACTATTATTAATTATATTTAGACAAAAAAAAATATTTCTAAAAGAAACGAAAAAACATGTTTGTGGTGTTGAAATGCTATATTTCATATATATTTTTATTTTGAACACAATTGGAAAAATATTAAAGTTTTTTTTCTATAACAAAATATAATATAACTATTATAGCTCAGTTCAATATCAGCTCATAGGAGTAAGGAGCATGGATTCATATCCTGCTTCAATCTAAGTTTTGCTCAAAATTTTTTTTAGATTCTCACTATATTTCACTTATTGCAGGATAACCGTAGCATTTAGGAAATTTTCGAGTGGCGAAATTAACTACCGTGCGTTTCTTTCTATCACAAGGTGGAATTGAAAATTACTCCATTCCTCCGAGAGGAAACCGAACTCACAAACACATGTCCATAAGCAGACGCTACAGTTTTAATGTTTTTATTAATTTAAAATATAAAAAAAATTCAACTCAATGCAATCATTGTCCGTATGCGTGCGCTACATACATACCACAATCTACTGTAGCGCTATAAATTGTTGTGATGCGGTCCTGCGGTGTGGCTTAGCGACGATGCTGTTGTACATATATACGTACATCTATGTAAATATGTATGTATGTACATCCCGCATACTTATCAAGACATTTTGTAACGAATGTAACAAATACTTGACACTTGTAATTAGAAATTTCTTTTTAATATATATTTTTTTAGATATTTTTAGCAAGGTATTATGGCACAGAGGTGAAAACATTTGCTTACGTCACAATATAGCGAGATTATTCATAAAACCGCCGCGCATGATGATATTTTGAAGAAGTTCAAAAAAATAAATCGCGTATAATATGATGATAGTAAACTTAACAAATTTAATCGGAGTATATTTGTATGCCTATCGAGAGGGCAGCCTGTCGAAGTTGTTGTTTATGCGTTCGGTCCAACTCGGGGAAATGTGTTAATTTCATTTCCTCGCTCTGGTAAGATCAAGCGCGGCATTGAGTTACACCAATTAACAAACAATATCTTCAATTATTAATGCTATGAAAATACCTCAAAGAAAAATAATAAATTACACTGTTTTGCCTTTTCTACAAATTAAATAAAATAAGGAAAGGACCAGAAATGTCTTAATGGGAAGGGATCGTCTTTACACTAGGTTCCCAGGTTGTCTATGGCTATCCCACCACACGCGAAAATGTGGAAAAAAAGTGTAAAGTAAAATATTAATCGTTTTCACAGAAAATACAAAATCTATTGTTTAACTAACAAAGAAAATAGCTGTAACATTATTACGTTTACCTAATATTAGTTATGTCTAACCACCACCAGTACTGTACGTACTGGCTACATATTGAGTTTTGTATCGCATTTGTCAAATGCTCACGAGCTTTTCCAATTGCTTCTGTTGTAGTATAAAAGGTTTACTACAATTGTATTTCTGTTTGTTACTTTATTTTCTAAGACTTTATAGATATTAGTGAGAGGACGAATGGATTTTTTAATTTTATATATTTTTCAGTAAAGTATATATTTTTTTCATATTAATATTATTTTCATTAGATTTTTATTGTATTTTCTCTCTTTGGTAACAAGACAAAGCGCAGCGATAGTGGTTTTAGCGTTTCAAGCAACTGCCAGTATCGCGATCATCTGTAAAGCGAGGCGAAATTGGCCTCAAAGAAACTATGGCTCATCAACAGAACGAGACAGTACTTCACGCGGAAACATCGATTGATCCAGTAAGGCAACTTTCTTGCAGCTCCTCTGATGTTGCACGGGGTCATGGGCGCCAGTGATCACTTGCCATCAGGTGACCTGTACACTCGTTTGCCTTGACTTTTTCCATAAAAAAAGTTTCTTAACAATAGATTTCCTCGAAACCTTTCGACGAGTATATGTGCAAACTTATATTACACTATAACTTTTGTTGCGGAAACTTCACACTATACATGACACTTCATTTGCGTTTTCCATGGAATTTCGATACATTACGTGTTGGATGGCGGAACTCAACGCTACGCTTTGCCTTTTGCTTTGAAAGTAATGTGTTGCCTTGAGTGTGAATTGAATCCATAACCATAGCGCTTACAGTCAAGATGCTTGTATTATTTTAATCAAAAATAAAAAAGTGTATAACAATAATAATTTATTTTTATTACCACATAATAATTAGAAAAATGGTTGGATTTGTAAAACAAATGTGGATGTTTGAAGTAACTGAGCGGCGTGCGTTATAACTCGCTTCTTTTAGTAACGTACGAATGGTATAATTGTATACGTGGCTTGGTGTGTCACGGGATGGTTTAGGTGTGTCTTAACTAAACATATTTTAGCTTCACGCTGTTTTCCGCATAAGGTACACATATGATACCCACTTTTCTCCAAAAAATGGGAAGTGTCTTAAAGGGAATTTAGTGTCTTCACAGATTCCCAGAATCCTTTTGCTTACCCTACTATATGCAAGAAACAACGTGAAGCTAAAGAAAAACGTAATATCAATGGCGTTTATTTCTGCTACTCAACAAATTATTTCTTGAATATAACTCAGAGTGTTATAAATGGACTGTAGCACTAGATTTTAATTGGCTTACTCTTATTCTTAATACTATGTAATTATTAGAACTACTGAGTTGATATAAAACAGAACGGTGGTAGTAACTGCTCAAGCCCTGCTCTTGATACACCAAAGATTTGTGTTTAAAATTTGGTCTTATTTTAGCTTTACAGTCGGTAACGTACGTCAGGCGTTACTCGGCCAATGCGTCTTACATCGACGCCATCGTTAGAAATTGATTTGCCAGGAAATATTGCATTCCGTTAACCCGTTGTGATTTTCTATCGCGTTTCTTAAATCCCGTATCTCGTATTTTGAATTCCGTAACCCGGATTTCCGTATCTCGTTCCCGGGATTTCGGTGTGTGCTTAAAGTGAAAATGGATTACGACTCGCTGATATACTCCCAAATCGCAAACTACTATGATGAATTGGTGAGTTTACATTTTTTTCTAGTATTGATATTTGTATGTTATTGTGCGGAACAAATTCACTACTTTGAGTTTTGTGTTATACTAAATAAGTAAAGAAAATATTTTAAAATTGTTCGTTCTTCCGAGAGGTAATCGAATCGAAAAAAACCGACATTTTCCCATCGTGGTGCAGTGGCACAGGCATAGGATTAAATACACGACGGTTAAGAGTTTGATTTCCACGCAGGGAAAGAAATATTTTTACTTCTTGGCTCTGATAATAAGGCAAATCGCAGCGTTGACTTCTGCCATTCAACACGCAATATCTCGAACGGCACAAAGTAGAAAACGGAGTGTTTAAATCACTACGGTCCTTCTGCCTACCATATTATATGCGTGATACAGCGTGCGGAAAAAAACATATTATTAATAGAATAACAGAGCTTTCATTGCAATTATTTTTTGATGCAATAAGCCATTTATAATATTAATGAGCGAATAACAATACACTTAGAATCTTAAACTGATTTCTTAAACATTTCTATGTAAAGTATGAAAAATGTCACATATCTATGTAATATATATACTCCATATGTTGAGGCGCAGTGTTGAGTTCTTCGCTACTTTAGAACAAGCAGTAACTGGAAGTCTTAATACAAGGTTCCTCCTACCTAGCTTTCTATATGCGAAATACAACGTGAAGCTAAAAAATATTTATAAAAATTAAAATTGTTTTATAAATTATAAATTTATATGCAATGCGGAGAACGTAGTATCGTGTCTTTGGCTGCTTTGCTATAGGCATGGTAAAAAACTCTAGATCTAGATATCGTTTCTAGACCAACAATTTGCCTTGACACCGCCCGGATGTTTACAGACTCGACTTTTATGTTCCTGATTTTAACTCTCGTAGTAATCGAGAAATCCACGTCTAGTTTAGTTGAGCTTATTGCATTTAGATGTAATAAAAGATTTTTTTTTGGAAAAAGTAAAATAGTTTGAAGTTACCGGGACTAGAACCTGCACCTCTAGGAAGCTATCCAAGTGCCCTCGACACTAAGCTTTAGTTCTTACCAAAGTAAATCAAATGTGGGGATTTTTTCTTATAATTATCTATCCAAAGTTAGCATTTTGTAATATTTTTTTAATATAGGGAGAGAGATAGGGAGTATCGAACCCACATAGGGATACCCATATAGGGAGTATCGAGATAGGGAGTGTCGCCTTTACAGCTCGAAACTATGGCATTTATTATAATATATAAATATTCCGTTGAAAAACTACATAACCATCGCGTTCTATGCATTAAAAATATATAGCAATATGAATTAATTATATTTCAATTACATTAATAACCTGACGAAATATCAAAGGTGAAAAATTAATTTATAATATTAGCAGAATTTAAGCGATGAATGTGTTCGCTCATTAATCTTTTCGTGAAAACGATTTGTCATAAATATGTGAGGACAGATGTTATTGCCAGATTATTAAATGTATTTTATTTTTAATGTTTAATATTGACGTTTGTGTTGTTGCCAGGATTATTGTTATTGTTATTTAAAATTCTTAATTTTAACGAGATATATTCATTTGCTGCCAATTTTTCTTTAGCTTCACGTTTTATTTATAGCGCAGTATCCAGAGAGAACAGAGAGCCTGTCACGTTTTACCTCGTCCATTAACCTGCATAACTTCCAGGGAGTCCCCGTACTTTTATCTTCATTTTCACTTCATCTTCCCCCAGCATCATCGATAATATGTTCTCGAACCGAGGTCTCCCTCTCCTTCTTTTATTCACTACTGCTCCATAAACCCTTTTTACCATTCTCTCGGCGTGCCCCAATTACCTGGGCACGTTCTTATTCATTTTCTCTTTCTTGACCATCAAAAAAGACTTTTGAGGATAAAAAACTTGGAAAAATGTAAGTTTAGCTAATATGAAAAGACTTCTTTTTTTCATATACTTTCTTATATTTTGAAATTAACTGTCTTACATATTTTGCGACATAAAAATGTATTTTAGATTTCTTCTGGTATTAGAAGTAACTATCACGAATCACGAATACTTAAGATGTTTCAACTGCATATGACGGTGTTAGGAAAAAATTACACCTTAAAACTAAATTCTAAATTCAACTACAAATATTGAGAACATAAAATTAATTCGATTTTCATCACCTTTAGCTACTACTGTGAAAATATTTCATTTATTTATCTTACTAACACTACACTTAGAGCTAAAACATTTTCAAACACTTTTAAATAAAATACATTAAATATTTACAAACTATCGAGGCCATCATGGAGCGTGGTAAACCGTTTCGCTGTAACATAATGGTCGGGGGGTGCGATTTCCACTTTATTTCTTTTATTTTTCTGTTTTGATAAGAAAGAAGCGTGGCGTTAAACTATACACCACTTGATACACAGTGACACGTGTCAAGGAATTACGGAGTCTCTAGACATCATTTTCTGTCTGCTTTCGCTGCTATATGATACAACGTAAATCAAAACAAATACAAACAAAAGTTTATCGAAACTGTATAAAAAGTGAAACTCAAATAGACGTGTAGTGTAAATTGAAAATGTTTACATAAAAAAAGCCTTAGAATTTTATTACTTATCATTAAAGAATAAAGTCGAAATTAACAAATCGATACGATATGAAAATCATAAGCTCACATTCTAAGTTTAATTCAGGGTCGCAGAGCATCCTGACATTGTATGGAATATAAATATTCGATAATATTAATATTATAAATGTGAATTATAAAGTTTGTGCGGATAGATATTTGTTTTACTTTTAGGAAAAACCATTTTACAGTATATAGCAAAAGTGTAAATAAAATGCTTTACAGCATTTTACAGTAAGAGTAACACGTATTCTACAATTAATGTAAAGATTTTGTATAATTTGAATAACATATAACAATAAAATTCAAGAGGCAAACCAGCATTTGGGCCACTGGTAGTATAATAATCGTTTTCATTAAATTTCTTCTTAGTGTTCCGTACCCCAAGAGAAAAAAACAGAACCCATATAGGATCATTCGAAGAGGGATCAAGCTGGATTAAATGTCAGATATGTGGAGAATGGAGTGTCTCAACATTAGGTTCCCGCTGCCTATTCTGCAATAAAAAAAACTTTTAAATAAAAAAAATACTATATTGAAACTGTATAAAATTAAAATATCTATAGAAAATCAAAACTATAGCTTACATCGTAGGTTTTATTCAGGGTCGCAGAGTATCCTGATTTTGTATGTAGTGTAAATATAGGTTATTTAGCCCTTATCTTTACCATATAAAATGTATATGCTACTTACGACATAAAGCTTATCGCGTGTAATTTTCTTGTAATTTACGTAAAAATGTACTATTAAAATGAAATAAAAAAGGAATTTGTGGTAAAAGCTGTGGTTAATGCTTGTTTTTTTTTTCTAAATAAATGTTTTTTTTGCTTCACGCTGTATGCCGCACTCAGCAGTGGAGGGAACCGTATACTAAAAAACAATCCAACAATTTTGGAGACATTCTTAACCACGGTTCCGTTGCGCCACAACAGCCAATATTCCTTCTGTAGAAAAATACTACTTACTGAAATGGATAACACTTTTATTACCTTTTTTCATATTACCGTAATTGTGGTATTTTTATTACTCTGAATTTTATTTGTATTCTAGAAGCGAACCGGTAGAAGTTAAGGATAATTTATCATATCAGGCCAAAGCAGTAAGCTTTAGTAAAAAAAAACAATCCATATAATTGCAACCGTCTAGGAAGGCAGTTCTGCTGAAAGAGTCGCTAAGTAACTAAATATGAATTCGAATCCACTATACTCCCGTAAATTCAAACGTCCCATCTCTCTTCTAATGTAGAGTGGCTTGTAATAAATTTCTAATGCCCGCAGTATGTAAAACCGTCGTCATGCATGATATTTCTCTACTAGTGGCGGATTGCTGTCGTATTAGACTATTCGGGATATGATGTATAGGATGTTAGACATCGCAACCTAGTTAAGTAATATATAAACTTCATAATATTAAACTGAATTTAGATTTTTATAATTCTCACTTATTTCCTATGTTGGAGAGCATATGGCTTAGTGGCCAGAGCGCTTGGACGGCTTACAAGCGGCGCGGATCCAAATCCCGCTTCGTTCAATTTTTTATACGTTTCCGAAATAAGTTTTTTTCTTTCCCTAAGTGTGAAATAACACTTTAAAAATGTACTGGATAAGTTGTTTCTGTTTAACTTCTACCTATCTATTAGGCTTTAATTCAGCGGAAAGTAGAGAGTAGGTTCCCGGGTTCCCTTTGCCTACCATGCCATATGTGAGATACAGCATGAAGCTAAATATTTCTTTATGACAACCCTAGTGTCTTAAGTCTAAAATATAGCACGTGTGTAACTCATTGTTCGAGATACTAATTATCGAACTGGTAAATACTATCTAATTGGAACATATAATGGATTGAACCTTGGAAGTTATTAGAATTATTTTTGAAAATTCCTTGATATTTCTAGGGTTTTTTTATGAGTTGTTGAGGTTGAGGAGCAACAGAATTCTGTCGTCCGTGCCTTTTTTTATTTTTGATTGTTTATGAAAGTTGTTGCTGTGCTCCTCATCTCGATAGGAACGTTCATTTGCCCGACGAATAATTATATTTATCAATCCAAAATGGCCGCCTCACAAAATATTGTTTTACAATTTTTTGCACAACTCACATGACTTTGACTTTGACTATGACATCTTGGCGAGTTCCCTTGTGCTAAATGATCTATAATCTGATGAAGGAGAAAGAAGAAGAAGGACGTCTTAACTAAGGAAGACAGACAGGTCGTGTTTGGACTCGTTTAACTTGTCTTAGCTAGTAGCACTGTAATGTTAAATAATAAAGAAGCACCTGGAGATTGATCGAAAAAACCTGTTGCAACCATTGTTGCAACAGGTTTTTTCGATCAATCTCCAGGTGCTGCATTAATAATAATAAAAGAAGTATTAATAAGAGAAAATTAAAAAGTACATAAAATAATAATTTTAAAATATATTTTAAATATATCATATATTCAAAAGATATATTGGGTTAAACTGAAAATAATAGCTTTGTGAAATTGAACCAAATTTAAATTAATTATATATAAACTTTTGAATAAAAGCTTTTTTATAATAATATTATATAACTTTTTTTTATATAACTTTTTTGTATAATACCCAAAATTCTCTGATGTCTGACTATCAACACGACGGTTGCGGGTTTGTGATGTATTCGGGGGAATGAATTATGCGCGGCATTTGGTCCCACCATACGACATGCAAGTATCTAGTAACACTATTCCCTCCCTTCCCTCTTATCTACCTTGCTACGGGATAAAGCGTGAAACTGTTTTTAATACATTTTTTATTTCTAAAAATAAAATAAGAATATCGCAATAATTCGTGTTGCAACGTTACTTACGCACCTTTTTATAATGTTATTGCCTCCTTGATACAGCGTTCAATGTGTACTCTAAACAAGATGCTATAAAAGCATTATTTATATCTCACCTATATAAATTACAATAAGCAGATGTTCCAGGCGTTTTGTTGTTGGATTTCATGCGTATCCTGCATTTAAGGAGGTAGGCAGATCGAATCTAGTGTTAAGACACTCCGTCTTACAATATATTCGAGACACTGGATATATAGAGGCGGAACCCAAGCATTTTGCCGATCTAAGTAGAAAAAAGAGAATTATAATAAAATAAAAATGTATATTTATTGGAACTGAAAATAGCTAATAGCAATCGGTAATAATTTTACCGAACGGAGATTGAACCCAAAACCATCACGCTTAGTCAAATACTGCATCACTGAATCATAACTCCAAGTACTTCGCACTTTTTACTCTTTTTGAATTAATTATTTTTTTTGTATATACCAAAACATTAAATATTTGAATACTTAATTAGAAAACGTATAAAAATTTGAACGTAGCGGGACTCGAACCC
>DWAN01005377.1:0-11303 GCA_018230445.1 Heliconius hewitsoni
CGCGCCTCCTGGAAACCGACCAGGCGCTGTGACCACTAAGCCATAAGTTCTCGCCAAGCTACGTCGAAATTTTATACGGTTGTTACAACTTATTTATGTTGTTAGCATGTCTGTAGGGATATTTTTACAAATTTCCGCTACCCAAAGATAATTACGTCGGTTTCTAGAAGGCGCGGGTTCGAGTCCCGCTACATCAAAATTTTTAACACTTTAAAAAACGTTACAATTACTTATTTCATATTTTCTTCTTTATTTACAGCCTGTTAATATTACCTCGAGCAGGTCCCGATATAAAATACTTATTGGGTTTCATACGAACGCAACTGTCTACCTCAACAACAGTACTGTTGGTGTTCCTGCCAAAAGTAAGTGAGATTATTAATTTACTATATAACTTTTTTTTTTAATATACATTATGGTGATAATGTATATTAAAAAAAATTATATTATTAAATTTTAATTAAAAAATATAATATAATACAGGAAATTAAACAGTAGTTCAAAGGAACTTTGTCCAGGAAGTGGACACAATAATTTTTGTGTCCTGTTGTTTATAAGACTTATTTTTTTAGCTTCCAACTCTATCCCGCGTGTAGCGGGGCAGGCAGCTTAGAGTTAAGCCACTCCGGTCCCAACTTTCCGCTGAATTCTGAAGACATTGCGTGTTTAGTGGTTGAACTCAACGCCGCGCTTTGCCTCGCGAGACAACTCTTCCTTATTTTATGGTTTTAATTTTGGAATTGGCGTTAAGAACCACTCGATATACAATACCATGCTATAAGTGGTGATTATGTGAAACCTTTGCCTCGTTACCAGAGCGAGGAAATGAAAATATCACGGCACGGTAGGGTAGGCAGACGGAACCTAGTATTAAGACACTCCATTCCCCGAATTCTGGAGGCGTTGCGTGTTGAGTGGCAGAACTCAACGCCGCGCTTTCCCTCGACACCAGAGCGAAGAAATGGAAATATAAATTTAAGTAAATTTTTCATCTCCTCGAGTGGTTCTAGTCGGTTTTACAGTCACATTTTGTGCCACTGCGCCACGACTGGCAATATATAATCAATATTAAATATTTCAATTTCTTGAGTGGCCGGCCTCAAATCTTAAATGAAATTATATACGAGTCCCGCTACGTTCAAATTTTTATACGTTTTCTAAAAAAGTATTATTTTTTTCCTATATGTGGAATAACACTTTAAAAATGGTTTAAAATATAAACCATTACATATTACCATCAGAATTACATTTCACTAGTGATAAAACCTATACTGGTAACAAAACAAAACGCGGAGTTGATCCACTACTCAAAAATTATAAATAAAAATGTACCATATAAATTTCATAGGTATTACGTGTAGTACGTGGCACAGGCGATACGTGGGACAGTAGGGCGCGTGCTCGCGGCGTGCCCGCATCCTCCTCCCTTAATGGCATTGGTCTTGTACCAGATGAACCACCTGATCTGTTCCAGGAGAATGAAGAGCTTAAGGTATTGTGGTTGTATGGATTTTTGTCTTACTGTAAAGTTTAGAGATTAAAAAATGGTGTATCGCTATTTAAAAATAAAAAACCATAAAATTATATTAAAAATAATTGATTAGAAACCAGTGCAGCTTCCCGATGCTTATATACGCTTATTTTTTATCATTAACCCGCTTAATGATAGTTGCAATTGCAATGTCTGTATTTTTCATGTTAAAACAAACAGTTTTTTTAATAGATCTAATAAATAAATTAAACAATCAAAAAATATTTCCAGGAGGAAGTTCAAAAATTAGCAGCTCAGATAGAATTCATGAAAATAGTACAAATGGAGATGCACAACCGTCACCTGCGGCCGCGCCCCGGCGGTTACTTCACCGCGAACGCCACTAACGCACCGCAGAGCCCCATGCACGCTAAGACTGTTAATATTTCGCAAGTAAGGATAAATAAGGATAATCGATAGGAGTTATGGGAAACTTTGCCTGTAGCGACCACATAAAAATCAAGAAATGTAACTTATCAAGTTCAATAAATATACCTAATGAATCCAATTATTATTAAAAGTAAACCAATAACTTTCTATACATGCCTTTTTCGTTCTCTATTTTGTGAGCTTCTTCCATTATTATTTATATTGTTGTGCACAAAGGTCAAAAGCGATCTCCACCTGTCTCTCTCTTACCACTCTTTTTTCGTATATCGTATTTATTTGCCTTTCTTTCATCAGTTCTCATGTTACATCAACATAAAAAATATTTCAGGAAAACACAGATTGGTCCGGCCCAGTTTGACTGGTGGCGTTGAGCGACACCGCGTGGCAGTGGCCGGGGCCTGCTGGGAGGCACATCGTCAAAGCGGTCGACGAGCGACTTCCTGCATTTGTATGATTATACTGAGAGTTCACTCTTACTTGCACATTAAGCTAAGAAAGAAATGATTGATTGCTCGTGTTCATTCTTATACAAATAAGAGCTCCATATAAAACCACCATTTTCCAGAAAGCGACGAAATCTCTCTTCTTTCAATGGTTTAGCTGCTAGACTGTAATCTAGTATCGAAAACAAGCAAATCAACTCTGCAATTCTGCATGATAACGCAGCTACTCATAATAACGTCTAATACAATTCTACTGACAGCGCCATCTGTACCGCAAATTCTGAACATGGTCTTTCGGTTTACATAATTATTTACATTTTAAGTAGGTACTAAATATGAGTTTAAAAATTATTGAGTATAATTTTATTTGATTGTTATTCCGTACTAGGGACATAATAAATCCTTTCATTACGCTTATATAGAGTTTATACTGTATTTTAGTTGCTAATAGAAATAAACGTTACAGTGTGTTATTGGAGATGGTCATGCTTTGTGTAAGTATATTTTAATTTTTTGATATATTTTCGTTAGATGTCAATAACGGATAGAATAACTATTCATATTCTATTTTTTAATATATTGCAAACTATTTTTCTCAGAGGTATCTACAATATTGTTTTCATCAACGAATTCTTATATCGAAATGTGTAATTGCTATACTAGCGCCATCACGGCAACTTTAATTTAATTTTTAATTTTATTAAATAGAAACTCTTACAATTATATTACAATTTTTTACATTTATTTGTTTACACTCCTTATATGTAACCAAGAAAACTTCAGTCAAAAGACTTTATTTAATAATTAGATTATATCTCTAGCGTTAAATAATTTATAATAGATATTCCAATAGCTATTTTTAATAGCTTATTTATTATTCGAATTAGTCAACACCTAACAATTTACATAATTTATCTTCGTGAAAACATTCTTATTTCAAACACTACATGTCATACTGAAGCGGCTTTTTTTCTTAAAAAATATTTTTAAATTTTATGTTAAAAGATAAAAGACTTTTGTTCTATTCTAAGCCAATTAAATTACATAACGCCAAAGAACTCTTAGTATAAATCAAATGTTAATGTTAATAAAATATTTGTTGTCAATATTAATATAAGTAATTAAATGTGTTGATATGTGGCGTTAGATAGTACTGTATTCCCCGAACTCCCCAGTCGTATTTGTAAATGTTTTCTAGTTTTTAAAATATTTCGATGTAAACTGCTTATTTTGTAAACTGTATTTTTTTGAAAATTTATTCATGTCAAATTTTATATTTGATATTATGTAAAAATGTTACGAATAAGTTTAGTGGTTAATAATACGAGTATCTATTTTATTTTCAATCGTACATAGACACCTTCTTTATGTATTAAATTTAATATAATGTTTTTACTTTTGAGGAAACAATGTGAACTAATATATAAAATGATATACCTATTCAGATTTCAGAAAATTTTAATGCAATTACTACTATATATTACAAAATGTATATTGTAATTCAAATTGTAATTATTTGTCAATAGGTCAGTCATTTCTCTCCTTTATTAAAGAATATTTTATGATTTGTTTGAAAATAAAATAGTTATCGGATCCTGATAGAAACTAGGGTTTTTAGCTACAATTTTTCGTCTACTATAATCTTCTATAACATAGCAAATTTTATTATTAGTAGCTTCATGTATTATTTTATGTGCCTGTATAGTCTATATGCATAATTTTAGAATCTAGAAAGATATTATTTATAAATAATATTAAGTTTATCCTATCTCATTTAATGAGTGTATCAAATTAAACATATGTATAATAAAATCCAACGTCTATACTAGTCAATGTTTAGAGAAATAGAAAAACAAACCAAATTAAGTATTACATTATTATTATTATTCAGTACAGTCGAGAGAGTATATTCATATCAATTAATTTATTTTTATTACAAATAGAAAATACTTACATTGTAATATAATTTAAAAGTAAGAAACGATTTAAATTGATATTATATCTAATCGTTTTGGGGATTACTACTGTTTATTTTGTATCTTTTGTGGAGGTGAAAATCTCTTATCTAACTTCATTCTTCAATAGAAGCACACAGCTTTAAAAGCTACTTAGTCAATTAAGTACATTTGAGTTAAATAGATAATTTTATCTATAGTAGGGTAGGCATGGGGAACCAGTAATAATACACGTTTCCCCACTTCCCTCCCAGTTTTTGATATGTTGAATGGCGCATTTTGTGTTATTAGTTATTGTTAATGAAAATAATTCATTTAGGAATCGAACCCACAACCGTCGAATCTTAAACGCTGTGCCACAATGGTAACAGATAATACATATAAAATTATTAAACTAAAAAGAAAACTTAATTTTATTTCGGTAAAACAATCCAAAGACCTTTTGTAATTATTATGTTAATGATATAGCTGTATTTTATGTTTGGCAGGCAGCTATAAAAAAATAATTTGCGATACAAAAACATAATATCAATATAAAAATTTAAATTATAAAAAGTATTTCGAAATTTTAAAAAATATTTTTATATAATAGGATTTGAAATTTGAGGAGTGTGTTCATCAGAGGACAGACAATAAAATATTAAAAATATATGTTATGTTTAAAAACGTGAAATTATATAGTGAAGTATAAAATTTATTACTTTACTAATTTTTTCCTATGTTATTGGAAAGAAATATAATATACTGTATTGTATTAATTACTATAATTTATATTGTAATTCATAGCTACTGAAGATATTTGTACATATAACTTCAAACACAAAGCATAAATTCTAAAATGATGTATATAAATTTAGAGCATTTATTTTTCTGTGATATTTATTTATAATATGCCAATTCAGATATTAAATACTATAGTTTAAATATTTAATATTTATAATATAAATTATCATGCTGATAACTAAGGTGATGTAAAAAACTATGTAGAAAATTATTTAGTAGTAAAAATTCTCATAATCGTACCAAAATATTTTTTTATATTTTTTGCATAAACTATTTCTGACAGGATTTGCATCCAAGTTTATTAATTACACCTCTATGTAGTTCAAATGTAAAGTCAATAAATGAAATTAAAAAATAATATTATGGAGCATAAAAATAAAATTTGTAAATTTAATAGGACATTTGTTTAAGAAAATATTATTAAAACTCTTCAAACCTTTATATTATATTTATCAATTATTATATGTTGTATTTATAATATGTAACTAATTAAAGTAGGAAACATTGGAGTATTTATTTTTACAATCTACTGAATAAGTTTTCTTTATATTTTTATGATACTTGTACAATAATATGATTTTATTAAATATAAAAACTAAAAGTAATCATAATTTATTAAAAAAAAAATAATAATTTAATTTTATAAATTTTTAAATATTTTATTTAATAAGGATAATTTTATTTTAAACATATTGTTGTTAATGTTTAGAATTTCTTAGTGTTTCGGCTAAGCCAAGCTCATTGATCTTTAGGTGTTTGTAGCGTAAGCCTCAATGTGATATCAAGTAAAAGTAAATAGTTGTTAGATAAATGTTTTGTCATGTAAGAAAATTAAATGCTAAATTGTAAACTTGGCACTTGCATTCTTATGTGCTATATTTGTTAAATTTCACAAAAAATATATTTTAACATATCTGTTATACAAAACACAATAAACAAGAAATAACTTTAATTTAAATTGAAGTCTAAGAATTATTAGCATTAATCCTTGAACTATGTTATACTGTCAAAATAAAAAAAATAAGCATATGTATATAAAGTAAACGAAATATCTATTCCAAATACAATGCATATTTTCTAACATAATTTGTGCCAACATTTTGACTGGATTTAAAATTGTGGTATTGTTAAATATATACTCAAATATAAAAACATAATGCTAGTGTAAATATTAAATTAGAAATGAATATGATGTTGACTCCGATTTTAGTTATAGAATGAATATTATGTAAGTTGTGTTTTTACAATAAAAAGGTAACTGTTATTTTGTATTTTATTTTATTCTATTATTGTCTTTGTCTTATTAAACAAAACAGAAACAACATGAGTATGTTAGGTAAGCAAATTTAATACTTTGCTTCACACTTTATCTCAGCAGAATAGCCAGAGTGCAAAGCACCCAACTCAGTTGTGGACATGTGTGAACATGCATGAATCATTGTGCAAATATCTATGCCTTATTAATTTTAAATAATCAAATCAGCTTCACGCTGTATCCCGCACACAGCAGGGTAGACAGAGGGAACCTAGGTGTTAAGAAACAACATTTCCTACTTTCAGCTGAATTCAGATGCATTGTGTGTTGAATGGTGGAACTCAATGTTGCACTTTGTCTGAGCACCAGAGCAAAAAAATAAATATAAATAAATATTTCAATTCCTTTCAATTCCTTGATCGGGGATTGAACCCACAATCAGTTGCATTTATAGCCACACACTTCTGCCTCTGCACCATCATAGTTTTTTATGTGAATATCCACCAATATCAATAATAATGTTCTCACAGTTCAAATGATGTCTCTCCCTGCCTCTGTAATCACTCTCCCATAACTCGAAATATATCCTGACCATTTCTTTATCACTCACTGTCAACTGCAGGATGAGAGTGAAACTATAATACAAATAGAATAACACATTAATTTATGAACTCAAATTATTTAATCAGATTTTTTGTTTTTATAAAAATTTTAATCCCTCTTCCGTTGGATTATTTCAACAAAAACAAAAACTATTTTGAACACTAACACAATCAATGGCTTTTTATATTTTATGAATATGAATATATAATAATACTAGGAGCTATCCACTTCATCAGCTATATCTAAATGATTTAAATTCTTGTTGTTAGGGATACTAGCGCATAAAAATGTGACATCGGTAGGGATAGATTTGATGTGTTCACTATGTTTCAAATTTTTTTGCAACAAATCTAACACTTCCATATCATTGATAGCTACTTCGCAAATATTTTCAGCTGATGACAGTTCTTCTTCTTCAGCATTAAGCAAAGCTTCCATTAGGACTCCTCTTTCAACTCTTTTTCTTAAAGAAGCTACTTCTTCTTTCAAGTTTTCATATTCCATATCTGATGTCTGCTCTAATTGTACTTCATCGTTAGGTAGCAATACGTTTTCAGGTATTTTAAGAATCCGTTCTATTTCCCCATCTATTATATCCAGAGAGGGCCCTGCCTTATCACAATATAACTTAATAAGTTTATCACAGGAATGGGTTAGTGTTAATTTATCTTTCTCGTTTAAGTCTAAAGATTCCTGAAGATATGAATCCATATCCTTTATACCAGCTCGAATTTTTTGCTCAACCATTTGCCGTACCGCTATTTTCAATCTTTGAGCCCCGAAGCCAAAATGTTGAGTTTCGTACTCTTCATCGGTCCCTCCACTCCATTGTGAAGTCTTAATCATTTTTTTTATTTGTACAAAAAAAATATTCTATGATTTTTTTATGTATATAAATATAGTTGGTTTTATAACAAAAATATTAAACTTCACTACATTCAATCCGTATATCATTTGAAAATAACAGTCAAATCTAGAAAATCTCAATGTTAACGTCATAACACAATCAAAACAAGCGTCTACTAGTGCTGCTTATCGATTTTCGATGAACATCGATGTTTGCTAAAACATCGTAACATTGATGTCAAGAGGGATACATAATCGATATTTAACCGCGTACACGTGGTTTCAAAATTATTACTTTTACAGTCAATTGATAAAAAATATTGGGACACATAAAATGCTTTTACTCTGTTTACGCCTTAATGTTTTAAATGTTCGATAAGTTTTAGATTTTTGTTTTAATTAAAAATGAAAGGGATTTTCAGAAAAAACTCGAGACCTCCAAATTTTGTACGGAATCCTCGGTTAAGGAGCCCGACTCGCGCTTGTCCATTTATTGATGACATAAAAAAATATTAATGTTGGCTGACATCGACATTGGCTATCATTCCATGTTTTTCTGTCGACTTTTATCGATAATATAGCTTCGATTTTGACATAACATCGATATTTTTCGAACATCGGGCATCCCTAGCGTCTACCGACCACAGCTTACTAATTTATAATTGTATAAAATCTTGTCTATGGACAACTACTTTCCACTTTTTCACAGATGTATTAGCAATTTGCAATTTGTATTTTATAATAAATTTATATCGATGATAACTAATAATTTATCAGTAAAATATTTCTATATTTTACTCATAAACTAAACTTAGAAACATATAAATAAGTAATAAATAAAATTATCATTTGTCAAATGTCACTTCGTAAATGCCTAAAATAGCATTAGAAAAAAATTTTACGGCATAATTCAAGAAATCAATCATTATAAGAAATATAACAAATAATAAATAATACAATAACTTTAACAAAAAAAAAGAGTTTCCTTCAAATCGACATAAGACTATTCTGATTTGCTTGTTCTTAGAGTTGCTATGTCACTTTAACCAAAATTCTATGGGATGCCAACATTAAAAATATGTAATGTGCAAGTTTGTCTGGAAGAGATGGCTATTTAGCCATAAGGCCACCTTTTTGTTTTCTTTTTGTGTATTTTTATATAAGTGATGTACAAATAAAGAAATAAATAAATACAGTTTGATCCTAAAAGAATTGTACAGTAATCCTCGATAATTTTAATGAAAATGTCTAAATTGGATGATCTCTAGTCAATTCCTTCAACGAAAATGTTTTCAGTTACAATTTATATATAATATCTATAGGTATAAAAAATACCATCTGTCAATAGGAATAATACCTATAGACAGATGGTATTTTTTGTTCTTATGCACTTAATAAAGAATATTAAATAATTAGTAGTAAGTATTATTTTTTATTATTTGTCGTATATTTTTTTGCTGAAAATCTAATATTGAAATCAAAATAATCGAATATTACAATGGTCGTCAAAATATAATTGATGATGATACAAAATATAATTGACAATGAAACAAAACAGAGGTGTCGGTTTTGTTGACACAAATGTCGATATGACGTATGTATTTTTTTATTATTCTTCAGAAATTTAAAAGAAAACAGCATAATTTCAGATTTTTTAACAAAATTATACAAACTAATAAATCATTTGAAGTTTCACTTCTATAGTGTGTGAACGGTATTATTTTTTTAAATTATACAATATATCTACGCCTGATAATTATTTTTAGCAATATTGCACTAATGTGGCATTGACTTGATCTTTTTGTACATTAATTGCCATGCACAAAAAATATTTACCATTTTTATGTCCAAAGAAGTTCAACTATGAAAAAGATGTGAAAAGTAAATTGTTTCATAATTTTAAACAAAAGCTGTTGCCATTATTTATAAGCAATATTTAATACTTACTTTTAAAATTATTTCGGCTACATTATTTATTTTTAATTTTGGATGCTATCTTTATTTTGAACTTTTTTTAATATTTGTATAATACCTAGGTATATATTTTGTTAAATTCTTAAGATAAATAATTCTGTTATTAATATAAAAAATTTAAACTGTTCTAAAACGTTTGTTTAAAATAGTTCTTTAATGTACTTAATTTACTAGAATTCAATAGTGTGGTACGAGTCTATTATATTGAGAAAAACGAACAAAGCACTCTATCATAGATCTATGTACTCTATGTTTAGTGTTGCAAAATTATAATGGTCGAGATAAATTTGTGAAAGTTTTACACAGCAAAGGAAATTTGGATAGAGATGAAAACAATATTTTTTTTTTTGTAAAAAAACTCTGTTTTTAATATTTCGATACAAATTAATCCTATTCAATGATTTAATAAGAAAACATTATTAAGTTAATTATAATACATAAGACCGCCATGAATGATTTTCTAACACAATCAAAAATTTACCTAATTTTTTATTATTTGAAGTCTGATTCTGTTAATTCTGTAGAGTAATTGTTAAATTCAGTTACACTTTATTAAAATAAATATATTATAAAACATCAACATACCTACCCCAGTTTGAAAAAAGAACCTGTCAAGGGCGAGCCAGACCAGGGAATCCGTACCAACTTGACCTCCAACAAGAAGGACTTCCTTACTATACAACAACTTATATAATTTGACAAACATACTAACTCATATCGTATGAAATGAACTACAAATAAAAAATAGTTTTTATCTGTAGGTAAAATAAATATAAATTTCCATTTTTCGAATTTTTCTTTTATTTGTAGGTAATACAAGTTGTAGCTAAATTTCATAATTTCAGGTCTGTAGGTAATTCACACCGTACGGGGCAAAAACAGTAGTTTGACAAACTTAAGTATGCGGGCTTATGCACTCACTTGTTACGAAATGAACGTATATATTATATACACAAATATAACTTTGAAATGATTGTTTCTATGAAGTACCTATAAATTTTCACTTTTTAGACATTTTTTCCTTTATTTGTATTGTACCCTACAATTTCATTTCGTGCCAAATTTTATATCTATTTGATAACGTGGCCATTTATATACAAAATACAGCAAAAACTCATATATTATGATTTCGTTTTAAGCCTAGTTCTTTCTGTTGTCTACCGAGGGGACCGTACAACTAATAACAAACAAAATATTCATTACCACTAAGCAGAACGCCTCTAGAATTCGGCTTAAAGCAGCGAAGGAAAGCGTTTTAATGGTAACGGAATATAATATCATTAAGTTCCCTCTGCCTACTGTGGTATGTGCGGGATACAGCGCGAAGCTGAAAAAATATATGATCTATACTCACATTGACATTTTTTTATAAATAGAGGAATCCATTTAAATAATAACTTGGCCTTAGTTAAAAAGGGACTTTTTGAGTTTTTTTTTGACTTGCTATCCCGCCACAGACTTTTTCATTTCTTTTTTTTTTTTTAATTTAATGGCCTGATTTTGCGATGACAGACGCAAAATAA
>DWAN01005378.1:0-11302 GCA_018230445.1 Heliconius hewitsoni
ACCATCAGGTGACCCGCACGCTCGTTTGCCGTGTCTTTTCCATAAAAAAAAAATGCCTATTTAAGTAATAAGTGGAAGTCGGACAAAGCCTGTGTATATGTTGTTTAGTGGGTTCTATAGAGTATTGGTTATATTTCCTCTCTCTTCTCAGACGATGGCATAGCAGTAAGAACCGCCACATAAAATAATTGTTAAGACCAGTAGTAGCGTGGCACAAGTGTGTGATTGTAAACGCTACAGGTTGTGAGTTCTATTCCTTCTCGAGGATGTCTCCAGAAGTCAGTGGAAAGTAGCGAACGAACATATCTTAATGAAAACGGAGTGTCTTAACACTAGGTCCCTAAATTCCCTCGACCAATCCTGCTAAGTGATGTATACATTGTGAAGCTAAAAATAATAATACGTTTAATAGATGATTATATTAGAATAATAGAATTTAGAACTTAGTGTTAGTAATATGATGATGTAATTCAATCTGTCTGATCTAATATTAATAATGATTTATTACATATTTCCACTCGTCGTGAGTTATGGGTTCGTCACGCACCCTTACGGTCTGTTCGATTATCTGGATCTAAAAAAATCTTAAATATTAATCTATAAATATCTATCTCGTTTAATTTGAGGTCTGATGATTTAGGCCATTGTGGTGCACTGCATCTGACAGTAATGATGAAAGGTTGCGCGTTCGAGTCCGTCTCGGGGGAATGCATCATTGAAATTTTTACGACTTTTTTATTACGAGTGAAGAAATGAAAATATTTTTTGGGCAAAAGATAAAATGTAACATTGAGTTTCACCGCTCAAAACACAATATCCTAAAAAATGGGGAAGAAAGTGGAGAACGGAATGCCTTAGATTCTTACACAGGATGATCTGCTTTCTTTATAAGTGATATTCACTTGGTTCTATCTAACTAGTCTATAGAAATGTAGGTGAACTATTGAAGCCGCCGTGAAGCAGTGATACAGCATTTGACTGGAAACACGCTGGTGGTTTCTTTTCCACTTGAGAGGAATTAATTATTTTCATCTCCTCAGTCTGGTTATAAGATAAAGTAAAAAATTAACACGCAATGCCTCCAGAATTCGATGAAAATTGGAGAATAAAAGTGTCTTAATGGGAACGAAGTGTTTATATACTAGGTTCCCAGATTCCTTCCGTCTAAAGCAGCTAAATACTGCGTAAATGTAAAGACACTGGGTTCCCTCTGCCTAAACCATATAACGTTAAGTTAAAAAAAAATTCTACTTAGGCAATCATGACAAGTACTTGATAGCTTTCTGATTATAAACTTTGAATGTATATTGTATTATGTTGCGTAAACGTTGCTTTAAACTGTAACAACTGATAAGTAGTGAGTTTGACATGAAATAATTTATATTGTAAGTTGCAATATTATTATTCATACTAGTCTTGCTTATAGAAGCGGTACAATGTTCTTGTATATTGTGAAATTAGTATTTTTTTTCTATTTATAAAACTAAACATCATATAAAGAAAATGTCACGCTGTATATCGTATAAAGCCCCCTGCTTAGTAAAGGGAATCTAGTGTCAAGAACGGAACTCAACTTCGCGCTTTAATCTGAATGAAGCAATGATAACTTTCCTCGGGTGGGAATCGAACTCACGACTGTCTATAGGCAGATTTTATGCTGCAGCATCACGTTAGTTTCAATCTATATATATAAGAGTATAATATAAAACTCTTCCGTTGCTGATTGACAATGTACTACAAAAATAAAATGACTGACAGACGTTGTAACAAAACTACTGTGCAATGTTCGTATAAAAATGCAATTTATCATGCAAAATGAATTCATATAATACCTAAGAGAACGAAAAAAGAGGTTTCTACATTTTACGTCATGATATTGCTAGCGACAACTCGTACTTAATAAATTTATAGCTCTATCTCTACTACACAGCGCGGTGTTAAGTTCCACCAATCAATGTCTCGAGAGTTGGAGAGAAATTAATGAAGCGAGCGTATTAACACCAGGTTCCTTCCATATTCTGTTACACGGCAAAACGTGTGAAACTGCTTATTTTCTACTTTCTGCAGTTATTTTCCTTCTATTCACAATTTATTAAAAAAAATAAAAAATTGAAAAAAAAAGGTCACAAGGAATAAAGAAAATTCCAACAGCATTACTCAGAAATTCATCCACGCGTTACTGTTATCTATGTTCTTCTTTTTACAACTCACCTATAGCTAATTGATAAGATTTTATTAAAATGTCCAATTACAACAAATACATTACTGTTTTTCGATAAATCTAAACTATTTAAGTATTAATTTTATAATATTATACATGTAATGTACACAAAAATGTCAAAAAAGTTAAATGAAGAATGTCTTATTAAAATATAGTAGTAAAAGGTTTCTTGTACACTTGTCAAGACTTGTTGCATATATGCAGTACGTTGAATAGGTTTAACTTAATCAATAATTGTTTCGGTTCAGTGCATTTTATACCATTATGAAGTCGTCGTTGCGGGCGACGGGCGCGAGCAAGTGACTGTAAACGTGAGGGTTGTGGGTTGATTTTCCACTAAGGGGGAATGAAATATTTACCAAGGCAAAGGGCGCTGTTCAGTTTAGCCACTCTCTGCTATCGGTGAAAAATGAGGAACAGAATGTCTTAACACTAAGTTTCCACTGCCTACTTTACTATTTGCGGGAAAAAGTAAACTAATAAATCAAATCCGCTTCACCCTGTATCCCGGACACAGTTCTCATTAGTGTTAAAACACTCCGTGCCCCACTTTTCCCCAAATTTGGTGTTCAATTTCACGCACATGGAACATAAAGTTAAGACACTCGATACCCTACCCATTTTAGAGGCATTATGTATTCCGTATTATGTATCCGCCCCATTTAAGAGGCATTATGTATTCTATGACGAAACTCAACGCCACATTTTGTCTTGTCACCAGAACGAGAAAATAAAAATAACTCGCACCTCGAGTGAAAATCAAACCCATAACCATCATATGATGAGACGCTGTGCCGTTACTCAACCACCTTGTTGTTCCACCTAAGATAAAAAAATAACTTATATTTTACTATCTTGTATATATAAAATTGGTTAATCTTCGAGATAAATATTTACAAATATAAATTATTTACACATTTTTTGCAATTCTACAGCTGTTATTTTGTTATCTTTTTATGTTATTTGTTTCTCAAGGTATTAGAAGGTAAATGTTGAAATTAGAACATAATATGTACATAGATGAAACTGTAAATAATATTGCTCAAAGGGTTATTTACCTCAAAGGGTTTTAAGTATATATGTTTTTAAGAACAAAATTAGTTTCACAATCATATTATTAGGTTCCCCACTTTCTGCCTCCGAAATTCGGCAGAAAGTGGGGAACGGAGTGTCTTTCACTACGTTCCCTCTGCCTACCCTGCAGTGTGCGGGATACAGCGTGAAGCTGAGTATCATATTATTAGGGTTCTGTTCCCAAAGAGGGACTTCACCCTTTGAAGGACGGGAACGTGACTCTATTATTCATATATGTCTGTTTGTTTGTTTCTCTGTAACCAGACTATATATCATGAAAAGTGATAGTTAGATAGTTGAGATTTTGACATATGTATTTCTGTGGCCGCTATGACAATAAATATTTAAAAGCAGAATAAAATAAAATATATTTTTTTATTCTTATATAAAATATTAATATAATGAGGCTCTCGTGTAGCGAACATGATTCTTTTGACATTTTAAAAAATAATGGTACGGAACCCATCGTGCGCAAGTATAACTCGCTCTTGGTCAGTTGGCCAAGCAAGCTTGGCCTCTTCAACACGTCGCCACCCGCACCCATTTCACTTACCGTAAGAATTTCAAGCAACCACCTCTTAGCCCTCCTACTCTCTTCAAAAAACTTATATGACATTGAAATATTGAAACTTATATAAGTATATATTTATATAAATTTCAATTTTCCAAGAGGTTTCTGGTATACGTAGTTAGACAGTCACACACTAACAGATGTATGTAAGGACGATATGTAAGGTTTTCATTTATATTATATTGAGCCGACCTTATATTTTTAATTGAAGTACTTTAAATTATAAAGAAAATATATTTTTATATAAAGGTAACAATTGATTTGTTGATTTGTTAATCTGACTGTTGTAATCTGTTTAATTTAAAATGCATTAAGTATATAATAAAAATAATTAAAAAAAATAACAAAGCTTAAAACCGAATCTATAGGTGACTAAAATTAAGGACAGCCATTTTTTGCAAAACCACAGACTGAAAAACGAGAACTTCTCATACAATACCACAAAATCCTGTGTCGATGACCAAATTGAGTCACCGATGTCCGTTAACAATGAGTAAGAATTAATTAAAGCCCAAAAAAAACGATTAAAATAATCGATTGATGACTAAAAGACTTTGATTCTTTTCAATAAAGCTCAGAATGGTCCTTCGAGCCAGACCGTTAGGGCGAAGGACTGCTCTGTTCTGCGAAAATTGTCGATTTAGAATTTGTTTTAGTTGATAACTGTTTTTTTAAATTATGGCGAGGACAGGTTAATAAAGTTGCGACCTGAGATTAAAGAATTGATATGTAGTTTATTTGTTGTGTGTAATTGGTCTGGATGGGTTTTATTGGTTGCCCTTTTGTAGGTATGGGTCAAAGAAATTAAGATTTCAAATAAAAGATCAGTTTTTTTGTTGTTGTTGAATAACGGTTCACTTTGTAAATATATAAGACGAAAGTAATTATTATGATTTGCAAATTGATAATTTGGGAGCAGTTTTATTTAAAAAATCCAAAATTTATGATGTTTTTATATATTTTATTATAAATAGCAAGGTAGGCAAAAAAAACTTAGCGTTAATACACTGCATTCCCCACTTTTCTTTCATTTTTTTTATTTCAGATCGAGGCAATCAAAACAATTCATTCCCTTAAGTGAGAATCGAACCCATAACCACCACGATTATATATACACCTATAGTACTAACATAATAACCTTTAAAAAAAATCAGCTTCACGCTGCACCCGCACACAGCAGGGTAGGCAGAGAGAACCTAGTGTTAAGACACTCCGTTCTCACTTTCTGCCGCATTCTGGAGACATTGCGTGTTGAGTGGCAGAACGCAGCGTTTACCCTCGACACCAGAGCGAAGATATGGAAATATAAATTTAAATAAATATTTCATCACCTTGAGTGGGGATCGAACCCACAACCAGTCGATTTTACAGTCAAACTTTTTGTCGCTGCGCCACGACTGGCCTCTACATACATATTATTTTATAATTGTCTGGATATTTAATACGATTATAGGATTTTAATACTAATAGGAAAGAAATGCACAATATATGGGCGATGCGGGCGTCCTTGTTGATAAGATAACACTTGCGGAAATACTAAATGATAACAAAACAAATACGCGACCTTCTGTTGCATAAATACTATTTATTAATATAAGGAGAGAATAGTACTTATTGAGAGAGTTTCATAGTTATATCTCTCTTTGCTTAACTAGAAATTTCAGTGTCTTTGCTTCTTAGTCTATAACTTTGTCATATTAATATTGTATTGATATGTTTAATATTTTTATTTTCTACCATCTCGTCTCTCAACACTAAGTTTCCGGATCCCCTCTGCCTACCCTGTTCTTACCCTGTTCTTGGGAACCTAGTGTTAAGACACTCCTTTCCACACTTCCGCCGAATTTAGAGGCATGGCATGTTGAGTGGCGGAACAGAACGCCGCACTTTGCCTCGATGCAGAACGATGAAAATATTAAATATTTCATTTTCTCTAGTGGGATTTGAACCCAGAACCTGTTGCGTTGCCAATGCGCCAGGTTTGGCCTACAATATTTATCTAACCATAATTACATACAAACATAAATATATATATATATATAATTGACATCTAATTGTTAGTAATAACTAATACAGCATACTATACATATTATAACACCTAAACGTATCATTAGCCTTTACAGCAAACGGTTATTTTGATATGATCTCAGCGGTAATTTAAGATGAACAGCCTCTTAGAATTAACAACATAACGTGGCTTAAGCGAGTTATAAACACGAAGGTTGTGAGTTCGATTCCCATTAGTAGTGAATCATTTCATGTTTTGATTTCCTTGCTTTGGTAACAAGACAAAGCGTGACACCCACCCTGCTATGTGCTCAATATAGTGTAAATCTAAAAAATATTAATAATAATCCCTCAATGGATTCGAACTCACAACCATAACAAAACAAAAGTCAATTATAGCAAAAAAAATAATTAAAATTTCATTAAGAATATTAATTTTTATAATAATATACAATTTTAGACACTTATTTATTTTGCGGGAGCGATGGCCGCGTATCACCTTCACCTGCGTATTTGAACTCCAAGGTCACTGCCGTTTCCGACATATTTGGAAAATTATTCTCATTACAATCTTATTAATAAGTATTTTAAGTTCAGATTCTGAATACTCGTAGCTTGAAGGTTCGATCCTATGGCATTATAAAGTTCGTTGAGAAGTGCACGTTCAAAATCTGAATTGAACAATATTTTTTGCAAAGCCGTGGCGCAGCCTGTGCAGCTTGTGAACACGATAGCTATGAGTTTAATTTCTGCTCTTGGAAATGCATTACGTTAATTTTTTACTCTCGTAAAAAGACAAATCGTGACGTTCCGGCACACAACTCACAATGTTTCTAAAACTGAGCGAAACGTGGCAAACGGAGTGTCTTAACACTAAGTTGCTCCTACCCGGATTTATATTGAATAAAGTATGTCGCTATGTTTTTATAAAAGGAAAGAAACCAATGAATCCGAGAGGAATTCACTGCCTTTGAAACAACCATCTCAATGGTGGTATCTAAAAACAAACCAATTTCAGAAATTAATTACCTCACTGTCATTCCTTTTATCACAAGAGTCAGTCACCACCATAACTTGCTGTACTTTTTTTAATGAAACTTATATTTCGTCGCTGAGACCTTTAAAAGATAATTGATTTCACCCGATACAAAGCTAAAGCAAAAAGTATTGATCGAAGGAAGGCCTTTGACAAAAAATTATCGATCGTTACATCGTTTCTGATTAAATCTAACTTTTTTTTAAATTAAGTTCAGTTTACTATAAACGGACAAAAAGTCGCTGTGGTTATTGAAATTTAAAATGTGTAATAAAATTGTAACGGTAAAATAATTGTCTGATGGGGTTTTGGATTTAGCCTTTTTTGGAGTGAAAGAATGAGATTCACGCTGTATACCGTTTACATCAGAGAAGGCACAGGTAATTCAGTGTTAATAATTATCCGTCTTATTTTAGAGACATAGTGTCTAGTAGTGAACCTTAACACCACTCTTTTAATAGAGCAAAACCAATTTCACGTTGTATGCCTCTTACAGGAGGGTAGGCAGGGGACTTTCTTTCGTTCTTCGCTCTGGCACCAAGGTATAAGCCCCGCATTGAGTTCCACCACTCAACCCACAATGCCTGCAGAATTAGGCGGAAAGTGTAGAATGGTGTGTCTCAACACTACGTTGCCTCGGTCTACCCTGCCGTGTGCAGGATACAGCGTGAAGCTGAAAAAAAAATGCTTAAGCGTTCCTGTAATAAAGGTGACAGACAGACAGATAGGATAGGATGAACAACAAAGTGAATTTACGATGGTTCCATTTGTTCTTAAAAGGTACAGAACCGTAAAAATGAGGGACGGACGACAAATCTCCGTGGTGTGTCTTATTTAACAGAATAAAAAAACACCACTTTTTATGTTGTTACCTTATCGAAGAATTGAAAATTATTGATCCTCTCGAATTTGAATCAAACCCACGACTGCTGAATTTAATAAGATGCTGCGCCGATGTACCATGAGGGTGGTAGTAGAGGTTGCAACAAAAAAAAGAATGCATCATACCTTTAATTCAGTCAGTATGTGGAAAAAGAATGCATAAACATATTAAAAATCTATTTGGCGGCGCTGCTAAATATGGCTGTAGTGCCGTCGTGGCACAGGAGCACAAGCGTGCGAAGCTGTGAACCAGATGGTTGTGGGTTTGATCTCACTGGAGGTAATGAAATATTTCATATTTTTTATTGTCTTACTCTAAAAGTAGAAACAGAAGGGTTTTAATGAGAACGGAGTATCTTAACACTAAGTGATTATTACCTACTCTACTATATGCTAGATACAGCGTTAATCTATATAAAAATATAATAAATTTCAGGGTTTTTTCATATTGTAGTCTAGTTAAAAGGCTCGAACGTCACTGACCTCAGTCAAGGTGAATGTGACAGTGTAGCTGAAGGTCATGTCAGAGTGCCAATGCCCAGTGGTGTAGCTGTTGCGTCAGATAGTATGATTATTGGAAAAGAATTTGTAACGTGCTTTGCCAACACTGTAGTAAAATTCTATGAATATGTTATTTTAAATAGATTTTTTTTGTTTGAATGATTTTTTGAGAGGTGATTGCAGAACGGTCGCTTTTTTAGTTAGCCGGTGTTTTAATTAATAAATGTATTATCTTAATTTGTATATTGTATTTGTTGGTCAACAGTGTGTTTCGTTGTAATGCTACTCCTCCTAAACCGTTTAACCTACAGCTCTAGTTTGAGTAAATAGTCAAAATGTGTCCCAAAGGGGTTAAGCTATGGAACGTTTTGAAATTCACGCGCACAGATTGAAATTTGACTAACCTAACCTAGTGCGTGGCGACCAAACAGAAAATTTAGCAAAAAAATTGCAAAATTTTGCGCAACATAGCTACAGCTCCACCTACCATCCACAACATGTGGCCGATCTTAGTATTTATATAAAAAGCAAAAGTAGCTTCACGCTTTTTCTCACACGACAGAGAAGACGGTTTGAAGTAATTGCTTGTCTTAACAATACTCCGTTCTCTACTTTCCGTCGGATTTCTAATATATTGCTTATTGAGGAGTTCGGGATCAGGGATCATAACCACAACCATACTTTTACAGTCATACATTCCCCATCAGTGATAAATGGAAGGCAACATAAAAAATAATTTAAAATATCAACTTGTCTATGAATAATCAGTTTAAACTATATTATTTATTTACATAAATATTTTGGATTTTTTTTAATATTTTACATTCTAAAAAGAATATTGTATAAAATTAATTCGCTGACAGACAGCCATCTAACTCTCTGAAATTTAACACGTCAGCTGGCGTGTCAGTCACCTGTGTCAGATATACCACCTATTCGAGCCTTGTCAGTCACGTCAGTCTGTGTCTGACACTGCAACATAGGATCGATGACATTAGCGAACTGTCAGTCACGTTTAGCGCGGAACGAGCGGGTGAGTTTTCTCTTTGGATTTCGTCGAAAGCACCAGAAAGCTATTCATTTTGTACTATTTATTATTTTAATGGTGTAGTGCTTACTTTTTTATTATTAAGTTAAGTAACAGCGTCTGACTGTAAGCGCGACTGTTGTCAGTTCGATTCCCAATGGGAGATTCAATAATCATATCTTTATAGTAACAGAGACAAGAAGCAGACCAAGCACGGCGTTGAATTCCACCACTCAATATGCAATGCCCAAATTCGATGGTGTGTGAATGACGGAGTGTGAGGGATGCAGAATCAAGCTAAATAAAGATATATTTTATATAAATAAACATTATATATTTCAAAAGCATTTTACTTATATATTTTAGTCAACAGTCTTTTATACTCATTAACCTGTTAATTGAAGTCAGGAAACGTTTCGTTAATGACTTACGTACGTAATATCATACATATATACATACTATATTAGTATATAATTATGTAAAATAAATTATATTCTCAGAAAAAATATATTAGCGTTTCAGCGCGACTGCATTCTTCACTGAAACTTTCTGAGATGACAAATTACATGTGACACGCTTTGTAACGTACAAGCTTTGATGTTGAATATAACTTGCTGTTTCTTCAAATTTACAGTAAAAAAAGTACTGCAGGTATATAGAAATTTCTAAATATGTAAATGTTTCTTTGAAATATTATTAACAAAAATAGGCAGAGGGAATCAAATGCTAATTCGCTCAGATTTTCACCTTTCGCCGAATTTTAGGGACATTGATGTGTTGAGTGGCGGAACTTAACGCTGTTCTAGCGAAGCGGAAAATAAATAAAAACAATTCCCTGAGTGAAAATCGATCTCACAACCATCGCGTTTACCGTCAAAGACTGTTTGAATGTTTTCGTTTTTGCTTAAAAGTTGTTATCTCTGCCTACACCGTTGCTATTTAAAATTAAAAGCGGTAGAAAAACAGAATATTATATTTTCTTAGAATATGGTGTATAATGATATCGACTTGGCAAAGTTAGACCATATGGCGTAGTTATCCTAGAGACGAAAGTTCGAATACGATAATATTTTTATACGAAATATTAATATTATTGATATAAATTTATTCACGAACCAAATGTTGTATTATAGTCAATATATTTTGTATAACTTGTGTTAAGGTAACTGTAAAGTTTCATATAAATCTGTACAGTATTTTTTGCGTGAATATGGGAAAACATTCAACTCACAAACTTTTAACTGTATAAGTATATATAATTGTATAAAGATATATATAATTGTATAAAGATATATATAATTGTATAAAGATATATATAATTGTATAAAGATAAAAAAAATATAATATAGACTTTCATACGTTATTTTTATTTTCTATAATTAAATTGTTTTTGCGTGTCTATTACGTGTTAAGTGGTGAAACTCAACCATATTGATTGAGCGGGAAAACCATAAATAAAATATTTCTTCGATCAAACCCACGACCATCGCGTTCGTTGTCCTATCTTCCACCCTAGCATTTTATAACTTGGTAGGTAATAAGGTATAAAATTAAATTTTTCCTTTAACCCATTTTCTTGAAAAAGCTCCCCTATTTCACCTGCTCTTGAAGAACTTCCTCGGTGTAACAATGATTGATTTAATGCTATGAGAATAGACTGCGACTTCAATTACAATTAAGTGGTACGATATTGATATAGCAGTTAGTGAATATATTTTTTCTTATTTTTCATACGATTTTAGTAAATATATATATTTTTATTTGTTGTAGAGGCTAGTCGTGGCGCAGTGGCACAAAGTGTGACTGTAAAACCGACTGGTTCTGGGTTCGATCCCCACTCAAGGCGACGAAATATTTACTTAAATTTATATTTCCATTTCTTCGCGTTGGTGTCGAGGCAAAACGCGGCGTTGAGTTCTGCCACTCAGCACGCAATGCCTCTAGAATTCGGCAGAAAGTGGGGAACGGAGTGTCTTAACACTA
>DWAN01005379.1:0-11302 GCA_018230445.1 Heliconius hewitsoni
TTTCGGAATGAGGCGTGTGCGGCGGTGTTCCTTTGATAGGTTTATGTGTGCATGCATCGTCCATACAAATTGCGTTTTATTTTAAAACGACAATTTTATTATTTATTTTGTATAAGAAAATCACTTTGTTATTTTTTGGTAAAAAAATAATTGTATTAGGCTTTTATGGAGTATTTAAAAAAATAGTTTCATTTAAAGTGATGCTAACCCTTCCACCCTGTACATCTAAACTCACAAATCGTAACTGATTGGTACCAGTACGTATAATATAGGTTTGTAGTTCAAGCGTACGAAACCGCGAGTAGGTTACTATAAAACTAGAAAACCAGTTAGTTATAAGACTGTTCTTCATTCTGCACTCCACTGAGCCACGATGTCCTATATTTATAAATACATTTTAGAAATTAATATGTTTAAGTAAAAATTAATAAAAAAAAGGGCATCAACACACAGCAGGGTAGGCAGAGTTAACCTAGTGTTAAGACACTCCGTTCCCCACTTTCTGCCGAAGTTCTTGAGTGGCAGAACTCAACGCCCCGCTTAGCCTCAACACCAGAGCGGAGAAATGAAAATATAAATTTAAGTAAATATTTCATCTCCTCGAATGGGGATCGAACCCACAACCAGTCGGTTTTACAGTAACACTTCGTGCCGTTAAAATTCATCTACATAATAGGCAACATACATTTTAATTAACTAAAACACAACTATGAACATGTTATTAGACTATACATCGTCAAATATTTGCACGTTTTATTGATATTGGAAGTATATAAATGCTTAATATTTTTTATAAAACAATATAGTGCTTTTAGTAATAATTGAGTTAATTTTTATAAAAACTAATGATATTTTATACCGTACTGGTAAAATAAAATTTTTAATTATTATAATAATGAAGAATCCGATACTTTTTAATCTGTAACACAGTGATATTTGCGCGCTAAGGTATAAGGACATATTTATAAGCTCTCTAGTCTGAGATCGATCTTGAGATGTCGGCCTAAGTAGATATCTATTAAAATTAAAATGAAATTAAATTAAAAAAATAAATCAGCTTCACGCTGTATGCTGCACACAGCAGGGTAGGCAAAGAGAGCCTAGTGTTAGGACACACCGTCCCCTACTTTTCGCTAAGTTCTGGAGGCATTGCGTGTTGTGTGGCGGAACTCAACACCGTGTTTTGCCTCGACACCATAGGAAAGAAATTAAAATAAAATATAAATAAATATTTCATTTCCCCGAGTGGGGATAGAACCCACAACCTGTCTAGTTTACAATCACACTTTGTGCTCCTGCGCCACGACTGGCTTCTATCTATTTAGTAAACAAAATACTAAATATCTTCTAAGAATTTCGGAAAGCCCGCTACGAATTACGCTTAGTAGAATGTTATTTTAATCTATTTTCAATAGGGCCAGACGAATATTAATATGTTTACAACTCTCTCGCTTACCTAATAAAATTTAACGTTTAAAATAATAAAATATATATAATAATTACATAACTTTTATACGTACGTTGAGGCCAGCTGTGACGCAGGAGCACAAAGTGTGACTGTAAAACTGACTGTTTGTGGGTTCGATCTCCACTCGAGGAGATGAAATATTTACTTACATTTATATTTCTATTTCTTCGCTTCGCTCTTCGCTCAACAGGCGATGCCTCCATAATTCGGCAGTGGGGAACGGAGTGTCTTAATACTAGGTTCCCTCGCCTACCCTGCTAAACTAAACACATTGAATTGCTGCTTGCGGTAGCAAACCTAGTTTTGTAATATGTTTCTGTTTTAGATATCAACATATGAACAGTAAATAAAGCACCTTAGTCTTTTTCTTCTTCTAAGCTTTTTACTGTATTCTGTGCAGTGTAGGTAGGCAAGAGAGTGGAACTTAACGCCACGCTTTAGCTTGTTAACAATACAAGGAAATCAAAATATTAAATATCGCATAACCCCTAGTGGGTATCGAACAACCGTCGCGTTTATGGTCGCATGGTTGTGCCGCTACATCACAATAGTCTCAGCACCTTAAAGTATTTATTTAGTTTGATTTTCCCTCTAGATTCCATAATTTTTAGACAATTGTGTTTTTTAGTCTTAAAAACAATAATATTATTTCCGAATTTGCTCCCACATACTGTCAGTATAATACAGCCGTTTTGGTTACAGGCCGTAGCAAGGAAGTGGATATAATAAAACATTAGAAAAACATCATTCTCCTTCTGACGCATTATAAAATGTTTCGGTAAAAAATATCATATTTAAGGCATTATTTGTACCTGTTAAAATCGCAATAAGCATTTATATTTTAAAATATACTATAGCTCGTCTTAAACAATACTTAAGAATTGCGTGATAAAAAAATATATTATATATTCATTGATACTTATGAAAACGGAGAGTCACGGACTCAATATTGGAAAATATTGAGTAGAAATAAAAAACTAAAAGTAGGTACCTTCTAGTCTACTTCGTAGGTACTAGCCTACTTTAAATAAAGGTAATTTTTTCACTTAGTCTTTATACACTTAAATAGAGATTAAATAGATACGAAAACCCTAATAGGTTCAGTTACAAATGATTTTCGAAAATTTTCAGCAAGCTTCTAGTATTTTAAAAGCGGCAAGGTGGCTTAAAATGGATAGCACGAACTTAATAACCCGAGTTGGATACTAAATTGCGGAGCAAACGTTTGTGAGGGCGTCGTGGTGTGGCGCAAACGTGTGACTCTATCGCAACGGTCGTAGGTTCGATTCCCATTCGGGGGAATTAATTATTATTTATGAATATATTTATTTCTGCGCTGTGGTCCCACTGAGCGTAGAACAGAGAGTCTTGACACTAGGTTGCCTATGACACATGACACTAGGTTGCGTATGACACATGACCAGTGATATGCGATAAGCGTGCAAAAAAATGATAGTGTAGAATATAATTCGATGGTCCCTAAGTAAAGTATCGAAAGCGAAAAGTCACAAATATTTTTATCTCTCTTTTAAACTACTGAGAAGTATAGTTTTAATTAACTTTTTTCGAAATTACAAAAAAAGTAATTACTTAAAGCGTTTTTTAAAGTAATTGAAAACTACCGTTGTTAATAGTTCAAAACAGCAATAAAAGATATTAGCAATTTTTCACTTTAGATACTTTAGTAGGCACCGTCGATTTATATTATTTGTAAAACGACAGGTATTGGTATACTTTAATAAGCTTACATCAGTAACAATTGATTCAGAGCTCACTTCATTACCAAGTCACAAACAAACGCCGATACTTGATTGCCGTTATAAGATCAATCAGGTGTTACGATCATATACAGAATATATTATAATATTGTCTATCTGTGTACATAATATATCGTGCAAATTTACATATTATATCAATATCGAGTTATTCATTTTGTGACAGTTTCAAAAGACTTAAGGAGATATATTAAATAAGGTTAATTATTATGTAAATTTCTCTGACTAATATCCAAGTCAAAAAACATAATTATAAATATTTAATTAAATTCAATTGTTTTTTTTTTCAATTTTAGGTAGATACTCAACGCTGAGTTTTTCCTTGTTACCAAGGTGCTGAAAATATATTTATTCCCTCAATTGGTAATCGAACAAGCCGCGTAACAATAACACGCGGTGCCGCTGTGCCACGACATCCTCCGTTATTACATAAGTGACGGACCACACTCAACACCACGTTTTTTTTACCGGTGAAACCCAGAGCAAAAGCATACAAACCCATATTTATAAGCCACTTCCACTGTAAGGCATCTCAAGATGACTCTCAAGATATATCTCAAAATTGAGTGTCTAACAAATAGAAGCATTAAAGACAAAAGTCATTCACCGATATCACGATGGATGAACGAATCGTTACGTAACTGTTTTATATCCGTCACTAAATGTAAAATGGATTTTAAATATTTAAACTCCCTTTTTGTACCAAACCACGTTAAAAGTTAACATAACCATGAGAAGCGTTCAGATATTAAAGCAAAAACTAAAGCAGAATATTGTGGGCAAATTTCACATAGCACAAAATATACATAACTATTCCTATATGTATATATCGCTATCATGGCTCAGTTGGCATATATCTGACTAAATAAGATGGTTGTGACTTCAAATTTCATTTGGGGAGCATCCGGTACCTTTAATATACCTAGGTTTTAAGTCAGGTTTGTTTCTATAAGAATAATTCTAAAAACTGTTTATGCAAATGAAATCTGCCCGTGAAATTAAAAATTGAAGAGAAAATTTGCTTTAAGATATTCATGGTACGTTTCACAATGTTAAATGTTTTTGCTGATTAATTCAATTCGACGTTTGTAAGCTTTGGATCGAATTTCTAGATAGTTTGTTGAACGTATAAAAGGTACTTTTTTCTAACTTCACGATGTTTCCCACAGATAGCAGGGTAGAGGGAACCTAGTGCTAAGACAGTCTATTCCCCACTTTGCGATGAATTCCGGATATATCACGTGTTATGTGGTGGAACTCATTTATATGATGACCAAATAAATTAGGTAGATAGCTTAAAGACACGGATGGCTTGTTGTTTATCTTTAATAGTTTCATGAATTTATTGCTTTTACGAAGTCCATAAATTGTAATCATAACTATGTAAACTTTTAAGTTACTACAATAAAATATAATAAATTAAATCTATATCTTAGTAATTAAGAATAGAATTTAATATTAAATTACGTATAGCAATGCCAAAAAAATTGGCAACAAAATTGAGTAAGCCAAGGAGAAAGAAGAAGAAGATAAGAACAAAAAGAAGAATACAAAACGATATATATTGTTATCATCATTATAATTTATAAAAAAAACAATTCTCGAATTACTCAACCGGTTCGCAAAGCACGCTCGTCTTATTAATTTCTTTGAAAGCTCGTTGAAGTTCCACTTCTGATAGCGTGATATGGCGCAGTATAATGGAGGGTCTCGGCTATCGATAGCATCGCTTCCGCCGGAAAGCCAACCAGCCATCTGTTAACTAACAGAAAATTTTAACCGAAACTTTTACGAACCGCCCACATTTTGTATCGAGATTTATGATACGCATAGCCAGAACGAATTCTGTCAAAGTGTCTGTCCTTTTATAACTATGATATAGTTATATAAAAGTTTCGTTCAGTAATATTTTCATGTTCAATTATATTCCGAGACCAGTTGTGGCATAGAGACATAAGCGGTCTGACTGTAAACGCGGAGGTTGTGGGTTCGATTCGCGCTCGAGGAAATGAAATATTTAATTTTTTTTCGTTTTGATGTCGAAGCAAAGCGCAGTGTCGTGCACCGCCACTCTACATGTAATGCTTCCAGAATTCGGAAGAAAGTTGGGAGCGGATTGACTTAACTCTAGGCCTCCTTTGTTTATCCTGCTACACCTACAGGGGTACAGTGTGATACTGAAGAAAAAGAATCTTTCGTATAAGGGGTACACAATCTCGTTCCTTTCTTAAAATTGCTTATTTCCAGTAATTGTAATAATAATTATTTAAATATTGATTTTTATAGTCATTGTTGATAAAATTACCAAAAATAAACAATGTTAATAAATACTTATTTTCAGTAGTTTATTCTGATAGATAACGCATATTTGTAACTACCGGACGTGACGTAACCCACATAAAGTTATATGGTGACGACTATTATATTTTAAATGTTAATATTTTTCGAAAATGAGATCTGAAACCTCACTTTGTTCAGTGAAAGATCCGAAATATTTTTTGTATTTGTAATTTAATATAGTTACTTTATAACTATACTACGTAAATGTATGAACATTTTTGTTTTACCATGAAGATATTTTTTTTTTTCTGATGGACTGAATGCTGTTGACCTGGTATGGTCTTAACAGCGTCACCGGACTGGACCATGAAGATATTTGTCGCGAACCACAGTATTTCCTCTGAGTACATAAATAATTCAGCACGCGCCTGTGTAAGCACATTCTAAGGTTTCGTAGGCATTTTCAGGGTTCCGTAACTTTTAAGGAAAAAAGGAACCATTATAAGATTACTTTGTTGTCCGTTTGTCTGTCTGTTATCTCAGGAACGCTTGGAGATATGAAGTTGAAATTCAAACACTATAGTCAACTTTACGGTTCCTTGATATCCTGAAGAAATCTTATTTTTACAATTACTTAAAAAAAAGATACGGCCGTTTATACAATACAACATACACTATAAAAGGAATCAAAATTAATAGAGTACTTTCGGTTGACCTAGAATTATAAAATTTGGCAGCTAGCATCTATACCTATAGTACTTGTTCAGGAAAAAGAACTATACATTTGTGATTAAATCCTAAAAAATAATAGCCTTCAATAGTAAAATTATTTCGACACTATAAAAGGAATCCAAAGCAAAGCCTGAATTTCATAAAAAGGTTGAGGTCTCCAATTTTTGTACGGAACCCTTGGCGGGCGAGCCCAACTCGCGCTTATCCGGTTTTCATATTGAAATATCATTTTCATCAATAGACTTTCTTCTTCGGCTGGCCTCTCCAAGGGGGGTAGATATAAAAGGGGGAAATTGTTTTAAAACCGCTAGTTCCAGTAAGGTATCAGATAAAGGTGTTCTGGCTAAGCTACGCTTGAATTTCAAGAAAAGCTCGAGACCTCCAATCTTTGTACGGCACCCTCGGTGGGCGATCCCGACTAGTACTTGTCCAGTCCGGAAATAAGTCGTTCATTCAACATGATTACTTTGAGCTATTTACTTAAATAACAGTTTCTAGAGAATTTACATTAAATATTCAACATAAACAAGATACACAAATGATTTCTATTGTAGATGTTGTCCTAATATTTAGAGGCCATACATACATGTATTGTATGTATCATACGCCGCAGGGAAATCAGAAACTTCACATACACTCAAGAAACTTTGTTTCGTTTATACTAACTGACCAATATAGATACTAAATACTAAACTACTTGAACTATTATTAATATGTATTTATTATAAACAAATCTACAAAAAAGAAATGTAAATAAATTAGCTTCACGCTGTATCCCGCATATAGGGTAGAGAGGAGGAACATTTAAGAGACTGCGTTCCCCACTTTCTGCCAAATTTTCTAAGCTTTGCCTGTATTGTTGGGAACTCAACGCCGTGCTTTTTTTTGTTGGGAGAGCGAAGGAATTAAAATATATTGATCCCGAGTTGGAATCGAATCCATGACCATCACTTTTATAGCCAAAGGCTTGCGCCATTGCGTCACGACGGCCTCGATGCCCAAATTAGTAATAGAATATAAACAAAAAATATATATCTAACTGTTTCTTTGTTTTAATGCAAATTTCTAAAACGAATGGACGAATTTTAATAAGTTTTTTGTTGTTTTAAGCCTGCAGGGTTACATTTAACGACTGGAAACTTATATATGTTATCAAAATAGACATGCTATGAGTAAAACATATTTTTTTTCAGCTTCATCCCTCATAAAGCAGGAGTAGGCAGAGGAAACCTACTATAAAGGCACTCTCTCCCTTTTTCTCCACCTTCCGGACCACCGAAGTGGCGGAACTCGAGTACATTTTCATAATATTTTTCATGAAGAGAAAAAAGTCACACACTAAGCTTCTAAGATAAAATTCGCTATATATGTACTCGTATATATAAAAACATATACATAAGGATATAAAACTAGAGAAGTATTTCACTGTTTCACTCGCTGTGACTATCGAGCAATATGAAATATGATTCTTTGATCTCGTCACGTTCACTTAATAATGTAATGTCAAAATAGTCACTTCGACATAATCTTTTTATATTCATTCATGTTCTAATTTATTTCTTTTATATCTTTATGTACTTATATATATATATATATTTTAATTCTTACTTACACTACAGACGTATGGTCCGTATCTTTTGTTCTTTTATACATTTCTTTTAATATGTTGTTTCTGTAGATATTACCTAGAACTAGACTTATGTTATTATATACATATATATTTATATATTTATACAATATCTCCTTAAGACAGTCCAGTTATTAATTTCAGTTCCCATTGCTAACGTAACTGTAACACTAAAATCTAAGTCTACATGCATAAAAATAAAAATAAACATTAATTATAAATAAATTTTACTTAATAAATGTTACATTTATTATTTTTTTTCAGCTTCATTCTGTATCCCTCATTAGACGCGATAGACAGATAGATCCTAGTGGTAGGATATCTCGCTCCCTATTTATCGGTGAATACTGGAGGCATTGAGTATTGAGTGGCGGAATTCAACGCCGTGATTACCTCGACGCAAGACCAAAGAACTGAAAATATTAAATATATAATTTTCTAGAGTGGGGATCAAACCCATACCTGTCGGGCTTACAGTCACACGCTTGTACTTCCCCGCCACGTCTGGCCCTAAGTTTTATCGATTTATGTAATATATTCATTATCTAATTCCAGTACATTCTATATTTAATAAAACAATATTTGAATATAATTTCTATTATTTTAGAATACTTTAAACAAACCTATTAAAAAAATCACTTTGAATTAATTTTAACAATTAAAACCAATTCAAACAATAAAATTCAAAGTAAAAAATAAATTTACTTAACATGAAGTAAACCGTAAAAATGTAAGTAGATTTTGTTGAGCAAAAAAAGTCAGTGGTAAGCTAATACCTAAGCTTGTTTGTTTTACTCGGAAGGATTCTCAAACGAGTAGGTAGTGGTTGTGGTTATTATTTTTGTACAAATAACATTTTGGCGTATTAACAAGAACATACATAAAACATACTCGGATGAATTGGGAACCTCATATATTAACGCGGGTTAAAAATGAAAAGATCTTCTTTTTTGAAGTTAGCTTATAAAAGAAATGCAACGAAGAGGAATCTCACTTCTGACACCAATTTTGACAATCTTTTCTGAGGTAACACACAAAAACAACAAAAAAATACAGTCTAATTGATAACCTCCTTTTCTTAGAGAAGTCGGTTAAAAAGCTGTCCTGAAAGTTATTTCTAATAATAATTCACAATCCACAACAGCTTTAACATTAACAACAGCACGGTTTCATATGGAACCCGAACTAATCAGATTAGCGGTCAACAACACAATGGCTATATCAGATGCAGCATAGAGAGCGAACTTTGGCAAGCTGTTACCAGCTCTAATTCGAACAGTATAAAGCATATTATAGAATGAATTGTATGGATTCAATAACTTGTGTTGAATTACAATGTCAATTTAGATTGATTTAGATGGATTTCATTTTAAAATAATGGCCAAATAGCAATATTTTTAATGTTGTTTTTGAATATTTAAATAGTTATATGTTGTTTTTGATATGTTTTGCATTAGTTAATGTATTATGTGAGTTGTGCTAGATGCAGTTATAAATATAATTCTTATATTTACTTAGAAGTTAAAATGATGATATCGAATAACTTGGCCAGTCGTGGCGCAGGGGCACAAAGTGAGACTATAAAGTCGACTGGTTGTGGTTTCGATCCCCAGGAAGGAAATGAAATATTTATTTACCTTTATATTTATTTGCTTTTGTGTGGAGGCAAAGAGCGGCGTTGATTTCCGCCACTCAACACGCAATGCCTCCGGAATCTGGCGGAAAATGGGGTACGGAGTGTCTTAATACTTACTAGGTTCCCTCTGCCTACCCTGCTTTGTACGGGATACAGCGTGAAGCTGATTTTTATTTGATTTTTTTGAATAACTTGGAATACCTATTCTTTTAATGACAGTTCATACAGTTCGTACAGGAAAATTCAGTTACACACTATATCATATACATATCAGTGTAGGCACGCAGAATCTAGTATCAAGACACTGCTCTCCGATTCACCGGAATTCGCGGTTATTTTTTAAATTAAAACTCTGATAACTCTACAAACATATGGTCCCGTAACCACTTAATAATTATTGTTTTATATTTAATGTTTTAATTTCTTATATATTAATTGTAAACGTAAGGCTAAATATAAGCTTAAACATTTTTTTAAATCGTGTTTTCTATATATAAAACGTTAAATGGCGTCTACAACATTATATCTAATAAAATAAAAAAAAAAATCAGCTTCACGCTGTATCCCGCACACAGCAGGGTAGGCAGAGGGAACCTTGTGTTAAGACACTTCGTTCCCCACTTAATAAAATGTAAAGCTTAACAATTCTACTAAGTATACAAAATTTATAATTATTTAAAACATATTTCAGTATGCAAACCAACGAAGCTCTCACAGCCTATACACTGCAGTAATCAATATCACAGATAGTATATCATTCTATCTAACTATATATTGAATCTTCATCATTTCACTGTCTATATATGAAAAAAAAATCTATTGAATAAAAGTACTTTATAACCTGTGACAGTATCGGAGTGCTTTTTCATATGAAACATAGCGAGTTCATAAATAAATTGCAACAGATGCTTTTTAGCTTTGGATTTTATCTGATTTTAAATATTCAAACCGTACATTTCAATGTTTTGTGACATAAAAATCACTAGATTATTGTTAAAAAAATCACTCAGGCCTGAAAGGCATAAAAAACTTACGTTTTCATAATGGGAAGGTCTTGTATACATTCGATAAATTGATAGACAACTATTTAAATAACTTATTGGATCACATAATAGACAAATTATGTTTCTTTTTCAGCTTCACGCTGTATCCCGCATACAACAGAATAAGCAGAGGAAGCCTAGTGCTAAGATATTCCACTTGTGTGTTGAGAGGGGCTTTGCCTTTTATTTCCTCGAGTGGAAATCGAACTCACATTTGTGTTTACAGTCACACGCTTGTGCCACTGTGCTACAACTGTCCTCAATCATATTATGTTAACCTGTACTATATATTTAAAAAGCCACGCAAAAGAATACTTTGATATAAATTACATTCATACATTATAACTTGCTTAACATCTACAACATAAAAGATAAGAACAAGAACAAAGAGCTTATATTTGCGTAAGGAAAGTCTCAAACTCTTCCAATACCATCGCTATAATTTGAATGTTTGAAAGAAGGTAATCCAGAGGGAACGTTCCTCACTTATCCTTTTGAAATCTTTCAAAAGCACGTTCATTTTCAACAATTCTTTTTCGTTCTATTTTTTTTTTGTTAAATATGTGTGATATTTTATAAAGCTTTTTCTGCAGTAATATATAAATAATCCACGTTTCAATATTTTTAAAGATGTGATATATACGGGTGTACTCGTATATATCCATACCTATATTATAAATTCATAAGTCTGTCTGTCTGTCTGTCTTTTACGCAATCAGGGCCAAACCGCTAATTCAATTG
>DWAN01005380.1:0-11301 GCA_018230445.1 Heliconius hewitsoni
CACTCCGTTTCTCACTTCTCACCCAACTTTCGAGATATTGCGTGTTGATAGAAGTCAATGGAACCACAATAACAATTTTTGCAATAAACGTGGAAGGCAAAATAATAAAGTAGTCTAGTGCTAGTGGCTCTGTGGTACTTCTAGATTGTAAGTCAACAGAACGTGACTTACAAAAATTGACAAACTTACTTTTGCGAACATAAATACACATTTTGTTTGTTACCTGTTTGTTTAATATTAATTTCATCTTTTTAAAATATTTTTAAAGTGTTATTCCACACTTAAGAAAGAAAATGCATAATAATTTTAACTTTATTACTATGTTAATTTTGAAATTAGTTTCTAAAGAGGCGCGGGTTCAAATCCCGATACGTTCAAGTTTTCTTCTTTCCTAAGAAAAATGTGAAAGCAAGTGAAGATAGATGCTTGTTCCACTTTCCAGCAAAAACTAATAAACAAATTTGGACTTTACAGTAATTTAACTTAATCATCAGAAAAATACATAAGCTCCAATTTGTGTTAAAAGTTTTGTTTAATTTGACTATAACATCGTTTAATTGTTATATAATTCACAACAATAATCATATTTATGAAATCAAATCAAAACAACTTCACACTGTATTCCGCACACAGCACGATAGGCAGAGGGAACCTAGTGTTAACACACGCTGTTCCCCATTTTCTGCTAAATCCTGGAGGCATTGGTGTTGACTGGCGGAGCTGGGAATTTATTACCAGTCACACTTTGTGACCTTTCGCTACGACTGGCCTCAAAAATTGAAAGTTACTTCTACTTAATATTTAAAATGGCATTATATTTATGCCATTTTATATATAAAATAGAAATAATTTTCAATTTTTCATTTCGAAATTGAAAAGTGACAGCTTAATTAACGAAAGAAAATTCTTTTAGAAAACATTTTTTAAATTATAACCTAAAAAATCTATTACAAAGTTTATTCAAACTGTGAACTTCAATAGGAATATTTTCATTTTTGTGAAAGTCAATTTACTTAGTACTAGTGAAATACGGTAGGTTACTTAAGTATTTTTGTGATAAAGCTACGACGTCAGTTCAGTTTATAATTGTCAGCTATCGCACAGTCACACGGCCGTGTCCATGACACAGTTAGCTAATTGGCGAACTTTAACGCCGCCTACTATGCCTATGTTAAAAAGTGTCTCAACACTAGGTTCGCTCTACCTGCCGAATACACCTACTACATGTGGAATACTGCGTAAAGCTGAATAAAATAACAGTATAGATACTAAAATAATTTATATTGTTTCCATAAATACACTTAAATTAACATTCGTATAGCTCAAGCGGGCAATGTCGCGCGGGGCCGCTAGTGCTGTACGGATATAACTTCTTATTATAGTATACAAATACACAAGCAATAAATGTAATACAAAGTTAGGTTTTGTTATAGTTAATTAGCGCCGCGGGTCGGAGGTGAGACGACGTATCGCTGTAGATGTAGCTGTTTGTGTTTCACTTGTTACTATAGAGATATTGTTGTTTTTTTCATTAATTACTAATTTTGGTTCCAACGTGCGGGTGCCCATCGCGTTACCGTGCCCGCGACTTCCGATATGAGTGTAGGCTTAACGGATATGGACGCTCAGTTTCTATGGCCAAGCTCCTCTACCTAGTCAAAATCGAATTGGGTTCGATTCCCACTCGGGGAAATGAAATATTTAATATTTTCATTTTCATTTCTCTCTGGTAACGAAGCACGGCGCGGCGTCGAGTTCCGCTACACAATATGCACTGTTTGGAATTCAGGTAGAAAGTGACAAACTATAATTATATTTATTACATTTAAAGCCCTCTACCTTCCCTACTATTCCTATACACATAGCGGCGTGATGATAAAAAAAACCAATTGTATTCCAATGTGAATCAATCTAATCTATACAAAATATATCTCTGTCGTCAACAAATTTATGTATTATCTGTATTTTGTAAGCATTACGCACATTAACTACGTAAATGTTTATTTTTAAACGCCGCTACCAGATCGTGGAAAAGATGTGAAAAAACTAATTTGGCAAGCCCAATATTTGCTTTAGAAGGCTAACAATTTGGAAGTCCATTCCGCCCTCGCAATTTTGAACCCTGACGGGGCGAATTATATTGTTTGCATTCACGTTACTTTTATGTTCACCTTCGTGGTTAATTTTACAGGCGATAGATGTGAATTCGATTTCTCGGGCTAGTGCTTATATTTTTGAACACTTTTGTTTTTCTGCTCTAGTTAGTGGTAAAGTGACGCTAGTTTACGCAAATCACCGGCGATGTCTCTGAAAAGGGCGACAGGAGAGCGGAGTAACTTATCACTGTTATTAGTTTTCTATAAATCCGCCTAATTTATAGGAAGTGTCAAATTAAAGGAAATTGTATTAAGTATCATTGTTTCAAAATATTTTTGTTAAATGTTTCCTAAATGTGGAATAACATCCACGCTTAAGAAACATACTTATTTAGAAAACGTATAAAAAATTGATCATAGCGGTAAATGAACCCGCGCCTCTTGGACGGTATTTAAGTTCTAAATAAGTATATTTTTTGATCCGCCCTCACCTTCCATGACGAAATACACATAGATAAATATTTTTCAGCTTTACGCTTTATATCGGAAATAGTTGGGTAGGCAGTTCTAAAGGTTTTTTAAATATTTTTTTTCATTTGTGAGTTGTTTTATGCCATAGATATCGTTCGTGCCTTTTTTGTTGCTTTGCTTTTCTTAATTAAAGTTCTTAGTTTGTAGGAAGTGAAGAACAATAGGCCCCTCTGCAAATTGACTACATAAGGTCATCCCGCGTTTCACAGTACATACTACACCTCTCCTCCGTGTCTATGTTGGGGTTGGTCGATGTTGTCGTCGCATCGTCGTCCGCATTAATTACAGTTGATTACAGATACACTTGTTTTTCTAGTTTCGTTATTGCTCGACCAACTCTGAAATAAATAACCATTTTGATGTAGTATTCCAGTATATGATTCGCAGAACCTTGCCCAATAAACCTGCCGATAGCGTCTTCCTCTCTTCGTCTCTCTCTTAGAGGAAGATTTTAATGTTATTACATTCTGGTTTTTGCTCCGTCCGGATTCTCACTAGTTCACTACTTATCAGTTCCACAGCGGAGAAATGATACAAACTATTGCAAGATGAATGAATTAAAAATAGATTAAAATATTGTTCAAATTACCTATATAAGTTTAGTAACTTTCAATGACGTTCAACTAAATAGAAACATTTTCTTGTCATTCAGCAATGCGAGTAAATCGAGATTGTTTCTCGACTAGTTTGTTCGTACAAAATTCTCACTTAACGGACTATTGGAATGCGCCTAATTGAAATAAAGCTTAGCTTAGCAGTATTTGTTTTTACTTAAGACTAATAATGAAGGAAATATATTTTTTATAATTGGGTTTATTTTGTATAGCTTACTTTTTAACTAACTTTTGTATTTTGGTACTAAGTACCCCACACATCGCCCACTTTGCGTGTTCTGTTGCGTAGCTCAACGCTGCGCTTTGTCTAGTTACCAAAGCGAGGAAATAACAATAATTCATTACTGAGTTAGCCAATACTATCATTTTTATTTTACTTAAAAAATACTGAACAAAATATAAGAATTGAATCGATTGATAAAGTCTTACACCTTAAGGACATAACACTTTTATTTTGAAATAAATCAAATCAGCTTCACACTGTATCCCGCACACGGCAGGGTAGACAGAGGAAATCTAGTGTTAAGACACTCAGTTCCCCACTTTCCGCCGAGTTCTGGAGAATATAAATGTAAATAAATATTTCATTTCCTCGATTGGGGATCGAACTCACAACCAGTCGATTTTACAGTCTCACATAAGCCCCTGCGCTACGACTGGCCTCTAGTATTTTAAAAATACTTTATATAAAATAATAATATTTATATTAATATTATAAATTCATAGTTTTGTTCGAGTTAATACACAAAAAATTTAAGTGATCTAGAACCGACATTATCCGTTCACATACGAGTAGGTTTGTGTATGTATAATGAAATAACTTTAAGTTTATGTTTTAAACTTGCTTACTTTATTCTTATTCTGATATGAGTATGAAGTCGTGGTTTGGTTGTCTTATATGAATATATTGAGAAAGTGAACTAGGCAAGTTTTTATTTAATATCTACTTATTATAACAAATGACGGCCGCCGCCGATCGATGCCGCTTCGATCTCGACTCGAGGGGATGTTCTAAGTAATGTTAATTTGATGTCCCCGGCGTGGCCAGAGCGTGGCGTGGAGTTGCGAGCGAAGGATGTCTCCGAATATGCGGGATACAACGTAAAGCTGAGAATTTTCTACATAATCATACGATTTAAAATTACACCATGTTGGCGTTTACATGCGTAGAAGAAAATATTTTTTATAAAAAAGATCCTACATGCCTGTGAACTTAACAGAGCATCGTCCAGCGGATAGAAAAAATATTATGGAGTTCGCTTATGGAGTTATTATGGAGTTTTATAGTTCCTCATAGTTTTTAAAAATAGTTCTGGCGTTTTTAGGCCCCAAAAAAGGCTATTAAAAAAAATTATCTACTAACTTTCCTTGTAGGTCAGTTTTTTGTAAATAAAAATTGGGGCGAGTAAGGCACACACAGGGATGAGTAAAATAGTTCCTAATAATTTTTAACAATAGTTGATTTCACGTAGAAAAAAAAATTAAACAGAAAAAACAACGTTAATTTCGTAAATTGTTCAAATCGTAAAGTAATTTTAAAAATAGATAAAATTATGCTCAAGCTCGGGAAGTCTTTGATTTTTAACAGAATATGAGTAGTTCTATTATATATAAAAAGCCTATAAAAAAACCAGAACCTAAAAATGCCACCAGAGCATAGCTGAAAATTCGATTTGTTGAAAATTATCAATTTAATTTGTTGAGACGAAAAAATATTTTTCAATATTCTTTATATGAAGAAATATTTTTCAATATTCTTAGAAGCGGTAACTCTCCCATTCCTAACAGGATATGAAATATTTTTATTATAAAAGCCTATTACAAAACTGAAACTCATGTAAAAATGCCCGCAGAGCAAAGTTGAAAATTTTATTTGTTGAAAAACTGCTAAGTCCACAGACATAAATCCTACTTAGTTATATTTAGAAAAAAATCTACATGTATTTAAAAAAATTATACCGAACTTTATCGCTGTTGCACTTGTTTAAACGACCATCGCTTTAAATTACTGAATTAGCTTCTTGTAGGGACGTTGACGTTGACACTGACGCACGTCGGACTTCGAGACAAATAAACATTCAAAGCTTATCTAAGTACTATATATATTTATGCATGTATTTTTTTTTGAAAATTCTTACTTTTTGTTACTATATTATTGGCCTGAATATAATAAGTGAAAAAAAAGCAAAATAGTTTTATATAAAAAATTTTTTACATTATTATACATGCTAAAAACTTCTTATTCCACAGGTACAACTTGGAAAGTCTTCAGAAGTTGAATATATAAAGTTAATATTACTTGAGCTCCCTTAGGATGAATATGTGAACAGTTTTTAATCATTTCTTAGTTGTACTCTGCATCCCGCATATAGCAGACAGAAGGTGTATAATGTTAACACACTCCGTTCGCTACTTTTCGCAGACCTTTCGAGATATTTTCTGTTCGATAGCGGAACTCAACGCCTGTTTTTGTCTTGTTATCAAACCGAGAAAATGAAAATAATTACATTTACATCTACCATACAGAACCTCTATTTATTTAAACTACAACCCACAGTGCACCGGCAGTTAGAACGGGTCCTCCACAATTTAGGGGGAATGCGATGTAAACTTTGTATAAGTGAAATTTTATCTGATTTTACGCGGTGGTCCAATGTAATCATATTGAGATAAATTTATATTATTAAAACAAATGTTGTGATATTTAGAAGAAATAAAGAAAGGACTGAATGCAACATCAGTGCAAATAGTAAGATATTAATGTCACCATTTCCTCTAATAAACAAGTGAATCAAGTGGTATATTTGGGAAGTATGTTCAGTAGAGATTGAGGATACGAGATAGAGACAGAAAGGCGTATTGTTGCGGGTAACAGGGCTAGTCTTAGCTGTATCGATGAAACGGCAAGGCGTTAGCGCGTGGGTACGGCAGAAGAAGAATGAAAGAAAGATGAATGCTGATACGACCTCTTTGTATGTGGGGTCAGCTTAAGTGACCGAATCCGTAATGAAGAGATAGAACGAGTGTCTTAACACTAGATTCACTCTGCCTACACTGCTGTATGTGGGATAAAGAGTGAATAAAGCTTTATTTTTATAAAGAGTATCCTGTAGTGTCCCTAAATGAGTAGAAAGTAGAAAATGGACCTATAAACTTATTGTGCTAACCCTTTTTATTGAGGAAAATGAACGATGAACTGTGATTGTTTTGAAACAAAATAACTTTTTTTCTTGACATATTTATCTATACATATATCCATCCATAACATACATTATGAATCTCTACACGGCCTTCGACAAACCCGTTACGGTGCACCGAGTGCTCGCATTAAAATAATAGCTTTCTAACGAACGCTTTGTGCACGGCAGTCGGTTGACTCTCACAGCCTCCATGTATCCTCCAGGGGGGTGCAAAGCACGTACCGAGAGCCGTATGCACCTTAAATATACGATTTTTTTAAAATAAATATTACATACTTCTTGTTTATAATAATGTATGTCCGTGTGTTGGGCTCGCCCCACAGCTCAAACAACAGGATGATTTTTGACATAATTGGTATCACAGAATTCCTCAGAAATAATAGTTACTTACTAAAAGTTACAGAAATATCTACCAAACCTATAACCATTAAGTTAACCAGTAAGTTAAGTATTTAGGTTAACATGTATTCCGTTTTTCATTATTTTAAAGCAATTGGCATTTCATTCTATAATAATAACAATGTTAATGTATAACGAATTTAGATTATTATAGCTTTTTTTTTATTTCGTATTTATGGAGGGATCAGTTGAACTTTTAAAATCTATAAATGTAAAAATATTATTTTTTTCTTATTCAACTGGCCTGCAAGGTGATGTGGCTTGGACAGCCCTGCACTTCACTCTAGTGTATATTAGTATTTGCTTGCAATTATGTTACGTTTGTAATTGAGCAGTGCAGCTAGAAGAGCAATTTAATTTACATTAAAATATTACAGCTCGTAAACGTCTTGGAGAAAATTTCAATCTGTTGAATGTAATGCACATAAAAATGCGTCGTGGCACAATACGTCTGACTGTTATAATGATTGTATGTTCGATTCCCACTCATGGGAATCGTTGTATTGAGTTTATTTCATTTTCCCTTTGTTAAGATAAAATGTGTCGTAGAGATCAGTTACTCACCGTGCATTGTCTTGAATTTGGACGTAAGGCGAGGACAACGTTTCTTAACAGTAGGTCCTTTCTGCCTATGAATGGTAAAACATAAACGTTTTTATAGTATATTGTTTGATTTTGTGCTGTAGTGGAAATTTTTTTATTAGCTTTTAGCCCGTATCCCGCATAATCGGACAGGCGTATTGAGTGGCGCAAACTCAACGCCATACCCCATGTCTTACTACCAGAGCTAGAAAATAAATATATTTCGATTTTATAATATTTTTTTACTATATCCAAACAATTGTCGCATTATTTTCCTGAACCAATCACCAGATTAGGTGGTCCCGGAGTAGATGCTCACGTTCGGCATGAGACCGGGGAAGCCGTCCTGCACGTTAAGTTCCTCATCAACGAAGGTGCCCTGGTCACAGCCACTGCGGATGACCAGCTCCATCTGTGGACCTTTCGTCAGAAATCCGCCCAACGGGTCCAGTCACTCAAATTCCAAAGAGAACGGTATGTTTTTTAAAGTGTTTTATTATATATTTATACGATTTTTATAAATTTTTAAATACTTCTCTGAATTAAATTTTGTCTCTTTTTTCTTAAATCTTTATTTTTGATACTGGCATGAAATATGAAAATATTTTTCACTATCACAATACTTGAAAAAACACCATAATTTTATTAAAAAGAGTCCAGTAATTTCTTTTTAACACTTTTTTTCAATTTAAATTGTAAATATACTACATATTATTTCATTTATTTATTTATTATAATAAGATTTAAATTTATATGATATTTTTTAAAAATGTTTGGTGAGTAAGTTCAAGTTAGGTCAGTTATATTGCAATTAGCACGCTTGTTGTGATGCTCTATAAAAAATAATGTTATACCGTTTTGTATAATCGTAAAAGTTAAATACATCCTTAGTCGGTGGAGTAGTCGAAATAAAACAATTAATTTAAATAATTCACCATTTGCATGTAAATGAAGCAAACACGAACCGATTTGCATAGCTAACAAGATGACCCGCACCGCACCGCACCGGACCGCGCCGCGCCGCGCCGCGCCCGCCTCTCAGACCCATAGTCTATAAGTTAACAAAATAAGTAAGATGTAGCGGAGTGAGTCACTCTGTTCTCTACTTCTCTTCTTTCTTCTCTCTCTTTTTACTCATGGTTGTAAAGAAGAAAACTGAATGATTGACAGATACGTGACAGTTGAATTTTGGCTTTGTTTGGTAGGTTAGGGAGTATTCCTATACTACCTAGACACACTAAGCAAGGGATTTCTTAACGTATGGATACAAAAAATAATAGAATTTTCTATTTTTCCCTTTAAAGTCGACACAAACAAGGTCTGCCTGCAGACCTGCGACTCGAATTATTTATATAAAAATGAAACTTAACTAAAATCTCCATTTTAAGACAGTTTGCAATACACAAATAAAAGTTCTTTGATCGGTAATGCTTTGAAAACGAGAAATTATATGGAATCCGCTGTTTTCTTCGTATTAGAACCAGAGTTCCAAGAAGTGGTTTCTTGACTTAATGTTTATTTGTTTAACAACATTTTCTTTTTACAATTACATTTATCTTATTTCTTTTCTTTCTATTTATAAAATCAAATAAATCAGCTTCACGCTGTATTTCGCACACAGCAGTGGAGGCAGAGGGAACGTAGTGTTAAGATACACCGTTCTCCACTTTCTGCCTAATTCTGGAGGCCACCAGAGCAAAAAAATATAAATTTAAATAAATATTTTATTTCCTCGAGTAGGGATCGAACCCACAACCAGTCGGTTTTACAGTCACACTTTGTGCACCTGCGCCACGACTGGCCTGTACAATATAAATAAAAGAAAAAAACCGAAGCTAAAAATTCGTTGACTCGTTGACATACAATTCTATAATTGGTACCGAAGCCTCCGTGGTGGAAGTCCGACTCACACTTTTCACTTGGAACACTTATAGGATCACTTTGTTGTCTGTCTGTCCATCTTTCAAGAGCTTTTATCTGGAGGTCGCGTGGATAGACCAATAAAATCAATGAAATATTCAGGTCTATAGTTCCTTGGAGCACATAAAAAATTAAGCTTCTACGCAATCAAAATATACGAGCACTTATGCATTATTTTTGCCACATTTTATATGAAATTCGTTATCAAAAGTTATAGGGTCCTTCACGTGGATAATGCAAGTATCCGAAATAAGTTTAACAACTTTTACAAATAGTAGTAGTGTAAAATTGTAGAAGTCAACGCGAAGCTGTTGACATACAATACTAAAACTGTCTGTATGAAAGCGTGATTCTTAACATAAGCACATATAATAATATATAACAAATATATTTACGTTTTCTTTTTACCTTTAAGCTATATCCCGCATATCCTTGGGAGGGAAAAGGAACCTAGCGTCAAGACACTCCGTTCCCCACTTTTCTCCTAATTTTTAATTTCTTGCGTGTGGAGTGGCGAAACTCAACCCGAATGGGAGTGGAACCCACATCCATGGCCTTTACAGTCAAAACGGTGTGCCGCTGGGCCACGACGGCCTTTATATTTATATATTAAATAGTTACAACATTAAGAAAAAAACCACTTGTTTTTTTTTACTTTCATGTAATTTGCGTGTTTAGTGGCCATACATAATTCCATATTCGACATACCAATGTAAATAAAATTATTTAAACATTCTCTTATTTTACATACATTTTACCCGAATCCACAATGGTTTCCGAAGTTTTTGTTCAAGTCAATCAAACACTAACTAACCAGAATCTAGTGCATGTAACATATCCCCGGCTGCGCCAATTAAGCCGCTCGAGTTACTAACGAGCTTAAATTTGTATGAACGCTGTTGTAACCTATCAGTATCACCAATTGCCAATGTTAACTGCATAATAGCGAAAACTTGTCGAAATGTATGTGATTGTGGCTTCGATTTGTGCTTAAAGCAAATGTACTAAACATGTGTTGGCGAGCTATGCTCGCCCCTCCCAGTCCGGTGGCGCTGTTAAGACCATACCAGGTCAACAGCATTAAGACCATCAGAAAAAAAAAAAAAATTAAACATGTATATAGTTGAAGCCGTTGTGGGGCAGCGGCACAACGTCAGATTGCAAACGCGACTTTGTGCTTTCAATTACAACTCTTAACACGTAATGTCTCGAAAATTGGGTAGAAAACGTAGAACGCAGTGTCTCACCATTAGTCCCCTATTTATGCTTGATATTTTTTTTATTAAATTGAATTTTATTAAATGTTATATTTGTGGTTTATTTAAATCACAAATATGTTATACTGTAAATGACAAAAACATTTTAAAAAACGATAACTTTTTAAATAAATTAGGAATAAGGAAAGTAAGTTAATGTTTGTTTAAAAGAAATGTAAAAATGAGAACCAAGTTCTATACAATACATATGTATGTTTGTCACACAAATAAATGGGTGCCAAGTTCTATAGGTACTCGTGAAATGTATCTGTCATTAATTTATAACTAGAAGTTATTAACTTATTCACGGCAAGGTTTTACTTGGATGTCCAATAACTAGTTAGGTTAAAATTTTAACTAATATAACCTTGTGGTTAAAATAATTGTATATAATTAGCAGCTACTTCTTTTCATAAAAAAAAACTACTTTCAAATGACACAAACTTTTCAAGTTACTCACTAACATTTTGCGCACTGTTATTATATTTATTTACTGTGGCATTAACAATTTGACTATTAAAAATAAAGCATTACATGAAAATGTGTATGTTCGGACGTTACTCATAAACAAATAAGAGAACACATATTTTAAAATGAAAATTTTTACTGGTTGTTATCAGAAACGTTCTACACATAAGGTCACTTACGACTTTTTGTAACAAAATGTCTAATAAACTTCTTCTAATGAATACTAACACTTAAT